>JAXQQM020092806.1:0-102320 GCA_034641835.2 Pinus albicaulis
TTTTGTTTTTTCAAAAACAAGAATTTTCAATGAATACAACGTTTCCACATAACATGACTACTTATGAATTCATTGATTGTTAAGAAACACACACTCAAAGAAACGCTAAGTTGACATATCAAATCCGCATAAAAAATTTTCAAAAAATAAGTAATAGAAAGCTAACAAAATTTCTCACAACTTTTATTTTTACCGCAAAATGAAATTCTACACGGAAAAATTGTTATAGTTTGCAGAAAGTTGAAGAACCCAAAAAAATGAAAATTTTTTCTCAAAAAAGGGCAAAAAGTGTAACCCAGCTTCACATTTTCACCCTATGGTAAAGATGTTTTATTGTGTTGTAAATATTTTAACTTGGCTATAATAAAATAAAAATAAAATTTAAATTTAAAAATAAAATAAAAGAAAAAAAATAATAATGATAATTATCAATAAAACATTTTTACTTTGATTAATTACATAATAATAAAACTAAAAATGAAATAAAATAAAAAAGTTGATAATTATTTTTATAATTAATTATAATTAATAATAAAGTGAGTCTAGATCCATCTTAACTTCTAAGAGGGATAAAATTTCTTGAGACTAAAACCTTTTTTAAAGTGAAAAGAGATTTGATCCCTCTAGACTCTTGGTAGATGGAGAGTTAAGATGAATTTAGAATGATGTAAATATAATGACAATATTTATAAATTAAAATGAATTGTAAAATGAAATTGTAATTACACGTGGAAGAGTGTTCTATGTAAAGAGAGCAAAGGTACTAGCACTATGGGGACTATTATGGTTTTCCTCACAGCTCTGCATTGAGGATTTATGGGTGTTTGCTGACTCGAAGGTACTCATTGATTACCTTAATAAAGGAAACAAGCTATCTCCAGGTCATCTCGAGACTTGGCTAGAGCACATCAAGATGTTAAGGAACTCCTTCACTACTAGACATTTTAAGCACATTTTCTGCGAAAAGAACTCCGAGGCTGAGAGACTTTCCAAAAAAGGTTTGTATGGTGTTTTTGGTCAGATGTTTTATGAGCTATCAGATTCAGTTGGGGAAGGTGCTAAAGGTATGGTCCGGTTCTCTTAACACTCCTTATCAACTTCTGTACACTTTAGGTTTCCTCTTCTGGTCTAGTTTTGTAGTTCTGCCACTGCCAACACTGTACTCTATAGGTTTTCCTAGTAGGAGGTCGGGGTTTGGTTTCTATTTAATGTTTTCAAGATAGGGATGGCACTGGATTCTGGGAGGCAGTGACCATCTAGTTTTTTGGATTTTACTCTTTCCAGTTATATGACAGAGGCTATCGCAGGTGGAGGAAAGAAGAGAACTTATGAAAGTGAAGAGCTCTTTTTATTTTTTGATCATAGCATATCGATTTTGTAAGAGGGAAAGAAGGTTTTAAAATGATAAGTCTGTAGGATTTTAGTTGAATAATGTTTGGAGGATAAGTTTTTCCTTAAGATGTAAGGTTACAGTGGAGTTTTTACTCAGTCTATTTTTGTAGGAAACTTAAGTTTGTATTGAATTGGACATTGTATATACCAATGTTTTTCTACTTGAAAAAAAAAATTCTATTTGATGTTGAATTTTTCAATGTTATGAGAAGAGGAGCCAACGTTATCCTTTGAGAACATGCACAACCTCAAAACTTACTTACAGTTGCTGGCTCGAATTGTGACCGCTTCTCTAGAACATATCCCTACGTGGTTTAGATCACTGAGGATGAAATATAAACTTCTTTGTCGAATATAATGTTGTAGGGTACTATTGGAGAGATGGTCATATCCATCATGAACTTTGATCCCCTTCCTTATCAAAAGTGAATGTAGGGCTGGTTCATACATGTCTATTTGACTTCAAGATTCTTTTTGGACTTGTAAATTGATATGAAGGAAGTGAGGCAATATCTTCAACTTGAGTCGAATTGAATTCAAAGTCATTGAAAGATTAAAAATTTAAAGTCCAACACAAGGAAGTGAAAACAAAGGCCATTTGAGAGCTAACTTCACATGCCATCTATGGATGCAAGATCCACATGATGAGTACTAGAGGGGTGGTGTCCAATTCCCAGAAATAAATGACAACCACTAGACCATATGGGTCGTCACCTATGTAACCTCTATACTCAAAAAAATATGCTCTCTTCAAACCCTCATATATCAACATTTTTAAATTCTCATTGATGCAAATCATTTTTCCTTCTTATTCTATTAAGAGGAGTCATGGAAATGTGGAATTGAATATACATCTATTATTCAATTTTATAATCCCTTGGTTCAATATTTTTCCTTTATTAGCTAAAGCATCCGTTGTTAAATTAAACTTTCTTAGAACATGATAAAGTAACTTCCTTAGAACATGATAAAGTTCAATTTGTTCAAACTGTTGATTTTTTAGGAGAATCTCAAACATAATGGGAGAGAGACTGCAATTGTGTTGGCATTTAGCCTCCCAAACTCGCAAGATTACTATTAATGAATCACCAAATATCATGATATTCTGGACCATCTTTTCAATGAATAGCTCTAAAACTTTCCAAAGAGCAAGGAACTCTACTTGGGTTGGTTTCCATCCCCAATCCCGAAGCATATTGGAAAGATCAAAAGATCAGCCCTCCCGCTCTTACCACCTCTGATTTTATAAAATTTTTTAAATTATATCTAAAAGAAAAATAAAATTTAAATTTAAAAAGACAATAAAAGAAAAAATAATAATAATAATTATCAATAAAACATTTTTACTTTGATAAATTACATAAAACTAAAACTAAAACTAAAAATAAAAAAAAATAAAAAATAAAAAATAAAAGTTGATAAGCGAGAGACAAAGCAAGCGGATTGAGTGCATGGCTTCTGACTGCAATGTCATCTGACGAAGACATTATAAGAAAGTTAGTCGCTTCCTATTGACGATAACGAGAAAGTGAAGCAGCCCAACACTTCGATCGCTTCCTATTTGAGTCCTATATTGACGATAACGAGAAAGTGAAGTGGTGCCCTAGTGTTCCCCATTGTTGAAGGAGCTCATGTTCACTGTGAGATCCAGTGCAAGACATCAATTTTGCTGCACTTTGGGGAACACTAGGGCACCACTTCACTTTCACGTTGTCGTCAATATATGACTCAAATAGAGTCGATCGAAGCAAAGGATCTTTTGCTTTCTTACAATCGGGATCCATGCACTTAATCCGCTTGCTCTGTCTCTTGCTTATCATTGTGGTGTACCTGTCTTTCAAATCTTCTCTGCACACACATCATAGACTGTACCTGTAGATTGCGGTCTAATGGCAACACCGGCTTGCGAAAACAACCACTCAAGATCCACTGAACATGTAATCATGGAGACCCCTAAACCCTAAATCCCTTACTAGGGTGTTGAATCGCTCCAAAAGCTAGCAAACACAATTTAGCTGGAGGTAAAATAAAAACATGGTGACATCTCATTTATATTAGCATCATTAATTTTAAATGTATTAAACAATCGAGATTTTGGATGTAGTGCATGTTTAAATTTTTTTTTTTAATTAGAAGAATTTTTTTCACTGTTACCAATAATTTAATTTATTAGTAGAATAACACATAAATTAAATTATTATTAATAATTTTTTTAATTAATAATATGGTTCTATCTCATTTATGTTTAGATTAGTTTTATTCGTTTTAACTACTAGATTTTGGATGAAGTGTATGTTTAACCTAATTTTTATTAAATGGATTTTTTTCACTGTTACAAATAATTTAATTTATTAATAGAATAATATATAAATTTAATTGTTATTACTAATTGATTTAATTAATAAAATAATGTTTTTAATAAGTATTTTTTCTAAATTTTTATAAAAGGGAAATTTAATCAATGTATTAATAATCTATGAAAAATGGATTGAAAAAAGTAAACAAATTCTAACAATGATAGTTATAGGGTTGATTCAAACAAATGGGGCTAAAAATGTGTTTATCATATTTGTGACAATTTACATATGTTTATAACTACCCATTAGATACCCATTAGATACTCAATAAATCTCTTTAGCCCAAACAACTCATAAATCTAACACAATGGATACATAAATATCACATTGGTAACAATTTACACATATATCTAGATCATGAAGCTCTCTCACTCAAAGAAATTCCAATTCTCTCATATTATTTACATTTTAAGAGAATGTAACAATCTACTCATAAATCTAACACAAACTCCTAAATCTAACACAATGGATACATAAATATCACAATGATAACAATTTAGACATAGATCTAGATCATTAAGCTCTCTCACTCAAAGAAATTCCAAAGCTCTCATATTATTTACATTTTAAGAGAATGTAACAATCTACTCATAAATCTAACACAATGGATACATAAATCTCACAATGATGACAATTTACACAGAGATCTAGATCATGATTTTAGTCTAGGTTAGTTTTACAATAATTACTTTTCTTCTTTGAATTATAATCAGTATGCAAAATTTAACTATATTTAACACTTTTCAATATGACCACAAGTTAATAATGAATTTGTGCTGGTCATTAAGATACACTATTGGTTAAAAAAAATTATAAACTAGATGTTATGCAGATTTAAATTGTAAACCCTTTCAAACTTCAAGATAAAAGATATACGATGAATCAATTTGTATTGTCTTATCTATCATATATCTCACAATTTGTGAACACTTTTGGAGTTGTATGGAAGTATTAGATGTGTATGCAACACATCATTTTAAGTACCCTCATACATTTTTTTACAACATGCATGACTAAGAAAACTGAGATGGAAAATCCATAGACCATAACACAAATATATTAAAAAAGATTTAGTCAGCAAAATCGATGGAGCATTAAATGCTACGCCTCATGGTATATACGTCATTACATTCTAAAATCATTCGAATAAAGAAGATGAGGGGAAGCATATTGAGAAGGCACAACGCGATGCCAAAAAGTACACATTATTACTCCAGATGGGATGGGAGTGACATACACATGAAGAAAAGCAGAGCAGAGTTAATTGTAGCAGAGTTAATGGGAGGGACATACACATGAAGCAAAGCAGAGCAAAGCACAATTTTAGATTTGGAAAACAAGGAATCCGGTGTTAGTGACTATAGTTAGGCTAACAAATGCACTGTAAATAATGCGGTGTATGTCACGTCACAGTAATAATGTGTGTAACTTTTCAAATCACGTGCTGCCTTCTCAATATCCTTGTCTATGTACGCTGTCAAAAGCTGCTCGGCGATATTTCAGTTGAAAAAAAAAGTTGTTTGATGTTTGGTCTAATCTAACCAAACCTGGACAGATTTCAGGTGCGAATGACTGAAAACAGAAATTCTAAAAATATGACTGAAAACATATTCTAAGAGTTTATTGTGTAATTATAATGGAGTTGTGTAACGAGAAGGAGGAATTGTCTTGACCGCTAAAAATGTGTGAATGCCGGCAAAAAAAAATTAAGAAATTTTATAATAACAGTGTTTAAATCATGATTTTGATGGTGGAAATGGATTCAGCATCATCAAAAACCTCTAAGTCACCCAAAATATTAAAGATTGATAGTTATAATGTAGATTTACAAAAGTCCCTGCCAGATTTTCTTAAAATCTTACCAGAATTTCTATGATTTTCAGAGAAAAAAAACAGTCCAGTTAAACTACTGCTTTATACATCAGAATTTTCTGAAATATAAAATAGTGACACGTTCAAATCACAATATACCGTAAATTAAAAATGGGAGTTACACTTTTGTGAGCCCAACATGTTTTTTTTTTAAATGTATTAATTCATAAATAAAAACTATTAAAATAGATTGAATAAATGTTTTTCATTAAATATTTGTTTATATTTTATTTAGTTACATCAAAAAAATGCACAGTATCATTTTTTTTTTAATAAACTTTGCAAAATCAATTTTTTTTTTCTATATCTAAGATTTTATACAGATTTATTGATTTGTAAATTGTCATGTATATTTCAATTAAAATAATACAGAAAATAGTTAATACTGAAATAAAAATTCAGGATTTTTCACTTTCTTTATCACATTATTTCAATCCTTCTCATTTTCACTAGCTAAAAACTCTTTTACTAGATGCTCTTTTACTAGTCTTTTCTTGATATGTAAGAGGTTATGCATTTCCTATGAAGCAATAGAAATAAAAATGTTAATACTAAAAGTGGACAATGAGAAAGACAATGATTAGATGCAATCTTAAATGGTCACATTTCTTCAATTTATAGTCACGAGCGTAAATTCATCTTAACTTTGGATCTACAAGTATCGAGAGGGATCAAATATTTTGAGATACAAATCTCTTTTAAAATGAAAAGAGATTTGATCCCTCTCAGTCCTTGTTAGATCTAAAGTTAAGATGAATATAGGTTTGTATAATTCCCCCTTTAAATAGACTATATTCCACATGAATACTCTCGGCCAATACCATGGGTTTTCAATACCATGTGTCAATACCATAGGTCATTTTACTATTATTATTATTTTATTTTTATATGGTTATTTTTGTTTTGTTTTGACTTAGTTAAAAAATTTACGTTACATTAATATTTTTGTTTAATTTTATTTTACGTAATTTAACTTAGTCAAGATGTTAAACATTACATTACAATATCTCTACCATACCGGCTACCGGCTGCAAAGTTTTTTCTATCCATGTACCCGTAATTGTAATAGATGCTCATTTGACCGCCCATAGATTCAAATGTTTTCAACCTATGTATGGTGGACCCAAAAGGGCAGAGCCATGATGTATCCATAAGGGGAGTGTAAATCTTCTGCATTTTTAGTTTTTAATTGAATGTGATTATAAATTTTGTTAGTTACATTTGGCTTAGACATAGTCTAACTTCTAAATGAAATAGTTTTCCATACAATTTCAAGAAAAATTTCGGGAAACTTGAATTCTATAGATTAAAAAATAATTGAAGTTTTTAAAAATATTTGGGGAGTTTTGGTTAAAATTAACTAGAAAAATGTTTTAAAAATGTCATTTCGTTTATAAGTTAGACTATGCTTTTGGTTTATGTCTATAGGTATATTTTGAAATTTAATTATTACTAATTAAGCTTTCAAAATTTTAATTTAATTATCAATAATTATTAATTATTAAAAGATTATGGAGAGTTACCATCCACCCAATATTTTAAAATATTTATGGGAGTAGGTGTAGTCTATTTCCACCTAGAAATTCTAGAATTTTCATTCTTTAAAAGATAAAAAATTATGGGTGGTCTAGATTTAATAACTTAAGAATATTCTTCATGCTATACACAATCCACTTCACTCCTTGTGTGGTGTTACAAATTCCAAACATAACAAATTGGCACATAATTATTTTTATGGGTATCCACCTTTATTAGCCACTTAATTTATATTGTTGTACAAGTCTTAGTAGTTATAAGAAATTCAAGTTGAAAGTAGTTCTTGCGACTTTTTTCCTTTTAATTGAATTGATTAATTGAAAAACATTGTGTAAACCACTTTCCTATAAATATGAGTTATGTCTTTCTGGGAATGTGGTATTAAGAAGCCATAATATTGGCCCATGGTATTCTAACAAAGGCCACCTAAAGATTAAGAGTATCCATAATAATGTGAGCATGATGCTTAAATGTATATATATTTAATTCATATATTAATTTTTTAATAATAATAATAATAAAATTAACCCTATGGAAGAGGTTCGGTATTGCCCAATGTTGCCCAAGGAGAGAACAGATGTAGACACCTAGAATTTCTAGTGGTAGTAGTTGGAATTGAGCTCCAATATCACATGTCAGGCTAGTATGAGACCAACCCACTTGCATATGGACCACTCTACTATTACACGAAATGGAGCTCTCGTTCGGACACTCTCTCCGGTGATGGGACAGCTTCGTCGAGCACCCTACCGGCATCTGTTTTTTCGACTCGACAGGTGGGCCCCGCTCCGCTACACTAATCTCCACTGTCTGCCTCCTTTGCCCTCCGCTATTGATTTAAAATTTAAATTCCTTTCGCACCCAAAAATAACAGGTAAGAAAAAATGATCCCCCCAAATGCTCTCGGGTTCTTGCTTGTTATTGAGTATTCTGAGATCTGATGGTTCTGTGATGGCACAAAGAGAGGATGCAATAGTTAAAGGGTTTCAAGAAGGGAATAATATATGCCCAAACATAGGAACTAAGTTCGAGAGTTTTGAACTTGTTCCAAAATCAAAGCTGAAATAGAACATGGAGAAATTTTTTGATTTAAAATGGCATAAAAAACTATTGAACAATATTCATCAAATCAACCCACAAGGAAATCCCACTGAACTAGAGGAAGAAATCAATACAGTTAAGCATTTGTTGGATTTTCATCCCAAATACAAACACTTACTTATAACATTGGTTGAGATTCAGCTATTGATTTCAATTTTGAAACCAGCATAGCAGCAACTAAAGGAGAAGATTTATAGTATTATTTTTAGCATTGCATTTATGGGAGACAAGTATAAAGTAAGGATGTGCTCCAATTTTATGTGTTTCTTTCAGTTTATAACCATTATTTATTAAAATGCATCTCTAAGTTTGAAATGTTTCAAGATAGTTTCATTATTTGCTCTGTTTTACTCTAAACAACAAATTATTTAGTTTTACTTGTGTATCAGGCCTTTGAAAAGATGAAATTATGTTCTTTTTGGGTTTATAGAGTACTATATAGTGCAATTATATGGTCAGTTGTAGTTGTGTACGCTTCAATAAGAGGAAGACATTTTAATATTTTATCATCTCAATATATGTCCCAGTAGATCCTTGCTGGGAAGGTCACAAATTTAGTCCTAAACAAATGTACACTAATAATGGGAATATTATCCATTGGCATAACCACATATAAGTTGTTTTCTTCGTTGGTAGATAGGGTAACCACATTGGCAAAAACGTAATGTGTCTTCCAGGAAAAGACTAGAGACATATCTTGACTTTCATAATATCATCTCTAGCAAAAACATTGGTGCTCTATTTGGTATGGTTAGGAAATCTTTGAATACTGTAAATGATTGGCCTAGAAAGAGTAATGAGTGGAAGCATGCATTCCAGGGCCCAAAATTAAAAGTAAACTTGTTAGGGAAGCAATTATGAGAAAAATATATAAGGCCATGGGTGATAGAACTACAAAGAGCCTTCATTAAGAGAGTGGAGGCCGAAGCCTAGAAACAATTTCCTGTAAACAAATTGAGGATAAGGAATTTATTTTTTAAGAGCCTGTCATATAGAAAGAAGGGCTGCAGAAGAGGACAAACAACATGGGAGATATAGAAGAATTCTATGGAATTGTATTACAGAGAAGAATCATTACAAAAGTTTAAAACTCCTAAGTGCTGGTTGTAAAAAACCAATTGCAGAATTAGATTTTGAGAGATTCTACTAACTAATAAGCTAATTCTTTAGTTTTTAAAATATAGTGAAGAGAATTTATAGAAAAAGAATACAAGTTCTTCTAAAATCCCATCCATGCAAATTAATTGGATCTTAATCTTCTGCAATATAGATTAATCTTATTTGAGATACTTAGTTCTACACTAACTCTTACA
Source organism: Pinus albicaulis (assembly GCA_034641835.2). Taxonomy (NCBI): domain Eukaryota; kingdom Viridiplantae; phylum Streptophyta; class Pinopsida; order Pinales; family Pinaceae; genus Pinus; species Pinus albicaulis. The sequence continues at coordinate 9,572 of JAXQQM020092806.1, forward strand.
TGATAGCCCGCAAATCACTTCTCCCTAAGATAAAAATTTCAAACTCTGGTATGAATGCACAAACTTACTAAAGATATATTATTGGTAGATAAGTATGTGATTTCATGTCATCTAGGCACGTAGGATAATATTAGATTTTTATTCATTTAAAACTTAAAAGGACACAAATTAATATCATTAGAATGTCATCCCTTTACTAACAGAATTAAGGGAAAATGTACTTTCTTATGGTAAGAATAAAAAGTGCATAATTATGCATCGCTTGGTAACCTGATTATGAAGAGAATAAATAACAAGACAAGATATTGGTAGCTCTAAATAAGTGTATGACCAATTCCCATTCTGATCTTCTATTGGAGTCCTCATTTTTAACTAAGAAAGAATAATTGATGAACGCTCGATTGTTAACAAATGCTAGGCATGGTGGATCTCCATCTAGGTGTTATAGCCTCAAAAATTCAGAAAAGACTCTCTTTGGAGATTTTCATATGGCACTTAGAACATAAGGTTAGGGATGAAGTTGGACTTTGGAAAGAATATCTACATAATATAAACGAGAATCCTGCAAAAGGGGCCTCAAAAATTTGAGATTTCTCTAATGTAGATATTAAAATTGAGCTTTCTCTTCTTAGAGGTTGGAAAATGCACTGCATACTCAGAATGATTCCACTATTTCCTATATGGACATAGGATTTTCATTTCGATTTGTAGAGGCAGGATACCCACCACTTTGTTTCAACTAGATAGAAGAGAGGAATGCATATAAATGTTTTCCTGTAGGCGTTGAAAATTTATTTTCCAACGCCTACAAGAAAACATTTATATGTATTCCTCTGTTCATAACTTTTAGCAAAATGAAATACGTGATTAGATCACCAAGTAAAGGTATCGTTGCTTGCGCCCTTTATGTTCTCAATCTCTTATTGTTACCGCTATTATTATTAATTATCAGTGAAATTTATCTCAAGATCATATTCTTGCACCTAAGAGAAATTGTCCAATAGATTGCATTCTAGGCTTGTTACAACAAATAGATGGTTTCAATATATTTGAAACTAGTTGTTATCAGATTCATTGAGTGAAAAAATTACTGATAGAACAAGAAAAAGTTCCTCTTGAACCATTCGAGTTTGATGTCATGACTCATGAGTTTCAACAGGGATATATATGGATTTGTAGTGCGCCCTCAACATTTGCAGTGGTATCATGAATATGTAACAAATTACAAGGTACTATTGTACTCTATGAAAATTTTGATCTGGTATCCTTTCTGCTTTCAATTTTTTTCTTGATTATAAAATCATCAATTTATTTATTGGTTTACTATTAACACATTTGTGTAGGGAGAAGAAGAGGAGAGATCATAAATATGGCAAAAATTTCTAGAAAATTATGTGAGTTATGCCTAATTATCTACCTCAGATTCACTAACAACTGAAGAGTTGCAATCATTTGTTCCACCCCTTCACGATGCATATCCTAATGTTGCTACTAAAATTGAATATTTTACTGGTATTGTGGAGAGAAGTTCTCCTCAGAAGCTATCCAAAATACATGATGTGAATCAGGACAAGGAAAAACATACAAATAAAACATGGTCATAGATAAGACCATCTTAGGCTACCATAGAAAAAAATCTAAGTTTCCGCATCAGGAAGAGGAGAATTGCTTCAGTCATTAACAAGGATGCCAATAGTGGAAGCAAAATTCCATCTGTGGGGGAGCCTAGGTTGTTAAAAGCTAGCACTCTTGTCTCTTAAGAGGATTGAGAGGAAGAGTTCTATGATGTGGACTGACCATATCTAGTCCAGGATGCATCCTCAAATGATAGCACAGTGGGTGAATCTACTGCAAATTATGCCAACCCTCATGGCTCATATGTAGGGTCATGTGCTTGGAAGGAAGAATTGGTGAGCCTTGTTCATGGAGGTGTCCCTATGAATCTTATAAAAAAGGTAAAGTATGGGCACGAAATGAAAATTTAAATTTTATATAAAATGTGGAGGGGAGGGGAGGTGGAGGCAGCTGACGGAGAGCGAAGGAGAAGGGAGGGGGTGGCGGATTTAGGCGATGTAGGGAGATCAAGGTCCACCAAGAGGTTGACAGTAGTCAGATGACGGCGAGATGGGAGGTCCAGGGGTAGTCATATGTCGGGGGTACGACGAGGACCAGAGCTTTCCCATCGCCCAAAAAGTCTTCCATTTCATCAAATGGAATACAACTCCCTTGAATATTCGTCTAGATTTAAAAAAATAAATATATAATTTATTTGATTTTTATAAAAAATTGTATTCATTGACTATGTGAAATATTAAATATTTAGTTATGTGGATAAACGTGTCTATTGTGAAATAAGGCTTCCATAATTTTCAATTATTAATAAATTAATAATTATTTGTTGATGGTGAGATTTAACCTCTACATAATAATTTAAAATATTTATGTGGATAGACGTGGTTTATTTCCAAATAGAGCTTCTAGAATTTCCATTCTTTAAAAGATAAAAGATTATGGATGATCTAGATTTAAGAATTTAAGAACATTTTTCATGTAAAAATTCTAAACATTACAAATGGCACATAAGTATTTTGATGGTTAGCTATCTTTATTAGCCATTTGATTTATATGGCTGTGCTTGTCTTAGTGGTAGTCACAAATTAAGTAGTTATGCCTCCCTTTCAATTAAATTGATTAATTAAAAAACATTATATAAACCCCTCTCATATGAATATGGGTTGTCAATTTTTGGGCTTGTGGTATTAAAAAGTGTCCATGGCATCAAGCCAAAGCCTATTTTTTATTAAGAACATCCATATTAAAATGAGAATTAATCTTCATGGTTAAATGTATATGTGTTTAATTCATATATTATATCTTTTTATAATTTACCATCGTAGATCCATCTTAAATCCATATCTACTAAGCGCCAAGAGGGATGAAACACCTTTTCACTTTAAGAGGTTTGCATCTATTGGTAGATCTAGAGTTAAGATGCATCTAGACTAGCTTAATTATTAATTATAATTAATTATAATTATAATTATAAATATAATTATTAATTTTATGTTTTTTATTTTATTTTTACCAAGTCAAAAGGTGACATATTACAACATCTATCTCTATCATACTCCGATCAAATGTTTACATAGGAGTTAAGTTTACTTATGAAACTCAAATCTAAAGATTTTATTTAATAAAAAGTGAATTGGTTAAGGGGAAATCTTGTATAAAATATAATATTACAATATTATATGTTACCCAATATTTATTGTAGTTATTACATTTTACCTAATATTTATCATCACACGTCACCCTAAATATTAGGTTTTATCAAATATTAAATATTAGGTTTCAGATATAAAGAAAAGTTACAAAAATAAGTGGACGAGTCGAGGGGAAATATTGGGTAAAATGTAATATTATAATACTATATTTTACCCATTATAACCTCGTAAAAAATGGATCGAGGTAGGAAAAGATATTAGATAAAATGTAAAATATATCTCGGTAAATTCCAAGGGCGAACATATCAATAAAAATGTTTTACCTTTATAGGCTACATGGATTCAATGACATCATTTTCTACAACTAATTATGCATTTAAATATAACATCAAACTAAGATCCATCTAGGCTAGTTTAATTTCCTCCTAAAATAAGTTATACTCCACATAAATATCATGCATCAATACCATGGATTATTAAAACCATGGTTCAATACCATGGGTCTTTTTTTATTTTTTTTATTATATAATTTTTATGAAGTTATTTTTGTATCGGCTCAATAAAGAAATTGTCTATATCCCTCATGTTAAAAAGTAATTTATTTTATTTTTTATTTTTTAAAAATTTCATTTATTTTTAAATTTTAATTACTTTATCTCACTATATAAAGATTGAAAATTGAAGTATTTTATTTAGAAGTTGTCTACGAGCCCGTGAAATAGCCCGGAAGGCAGAAAACTGCCGGAATCTGGTCAACTAAAACTCAAAAAATCAGGTGCTTGGAGTGTTTAGAATCCATTTTTGATGCTGGAAATGGATTCAACACTATCAAAAACCCTTCGAACACTCAAAATACTGAAGTTTAACAACTGTAAACAAGATTCTGGGCAAAATTTTGTCGGATTTTCTGAAAATCATTGCCGGATTCTGGGTGAAAACACGACCTTTTTAGACTACGCGTTTTATTTATGCTTAACATTGATTTTTAAAGTAAGGTTATTAATTTCTTTTTTTTAAATAACCTTGCACACATCTCTCGCATATACATATATTAGCACACACACACACACACACACAATAGTGTTACTTGACAATATCTCTATAATTTAAAAATAAAATTATAATTTATTTATTTTTTATTAAAAAAATAAAAATAAAATATTTTGGCAATGTGAAGTGAATTAGGAAGTAATTGTTTTGATGTATATCAATGTTTACCAACCATTCATTTATGAGGATATACATGTCTATTATGAAACATGGGGGACATGCAACATAGTCCCTTGCAAATAATTATGAATATAAAATTGATTAAATGTATGCTAATGATTTGAATATATCTATAAGTGCGAGATTTTGGATTTTTTTGGTGATTCAATTGTGAAGAGTTTACCTACCAAGCTTGTGATTTTGATGAATCCCTGCTGAATTCCACACAAACTTCATAATTGGGGTATAATAATTTTCAGTTATTGTTGAACAAATGTATGTCAAGATTACTTAGCGCCTACTCCTGTTGTTTGATGGATTCTGTGTGTATATAGACAATGTCAAATTATATTTCTTGAGCCTCAATAGTTTACCTTTCGTCGTTCGCTCAAGCTTCTCGTTGTCCATGTGCTTGGTCGTGTTGTCCCATGTTTGTTTCAAATTGATCTGCCCCATACAACCTATCTCGGGAAATATTGGTTTTCTAGATTCGAACTCAACACCTTTTCACGAAATTAGGGAGCCCCATCTTGCGGGATGATTCTTGCTGGAATGTGTAAAGTATCTGTTGGGGCTAAAGGGAGCCACATCCAATAATGCAATCGTCATCCTGATCACATGGAAGGAACTCGTTCACATTGGACATCCCAAACTTGTGGTCATTTTTTCTTGTCGAATAAGCCTGCAGGTAAATGCATAACATTCACTTATTTCATCCTCCCAATTGATCATGTTAAAGGGATTTGAACCCACCCACTAGTATTTTCTTGTGGGGAGTTGGGATACTGAGTAGATTTCACGATCATGCGATTCTAGTCACGAATTTATGTGTGAACTCATTATAGGACATTTCATGAGATTTATTTTATTACACTATACTAGGTAGGCATGGTCAATTATGAATCATTATTAATTATTATAAACGCTCTGTCTACAGGTGTCAAAAATCCTTCTGGATGACAATTTTCTTGCTGGAATATGGTAAAAAAGGAAAAAAAATTAGATTGAAAAAATTAAATTGCTGGAGTGCTTGAATCGTTTCTTTTTATAGTGGAAATTAATTCAGCACCATCAAGAACCCCCAAGGCATCCAAAATCCGGAAGTTTCACAGCTGCAATCCAGATTTTCAAAAATTCTACTAATTTTTGTCATAATATCAATGGAATTTCCATTATTTTTGGAACTAATTTGTGATTTTTTTTTAACAACTGCAAGTCATTCTCGATTTTGAAAATTCATAAAAAAGACAAACAATTGATAAAAAAGACACAACACACTTCCATTTTTCTATGTGTGCAACCAACCACCCTTGTGGTTCACACACCACATTATCTATTATATATATAAAAGACAAAGTGCATTTGCATTTTTCCATGTGTTGAACGACCTAGCCTTGTTGTTGACAAGCTGTATTGTTTATATAATCCTATAGATACGACAAAATTTTACCTCCAAGATGACCATGAGAGTAAAATAAATTCAACTACTATTTTTATATTTCAAAATTATGTCTATGCTACAGATTCAAAAATAATGCTTGAAATTATATGGATGTGTAACATTTTACATCAGTTATATTATAATATATCAAAAAAATATCATAGTTTAATGATTTGACCACCCATCACACCCACTCCTTTAAGTCAAAATTTAATTGATTTAAAAAGGAGAATATTTTAGTGCTTAGTCTAAATAGATTACAATTTCGTTATGTTTTGTCATGATTTTGAGAAAATTTGGCACGAATTTTTAAAAATTTAAGTTACAGTTCTCAAGCTTCAAGATTTTGGATACCATAGGGTTTGTTGATGGTGTTGGATTCACCAAAAAATAATTGATTTAAATAGTCCCACAGTACAAAATCATTGATAATTGTTTTACCATACTCTACTAGAAATTCACCATCCTAGTTCAAAATCAAATGCTTTAAATTATATTTTGAAACTGATTACATAGGATTAAAAGAAAAAACATGATAATATGATTACATATGAATCATGATTATAAGCAACAATCTTATGATTGATATATTTATAGGAAATAGTATGATAATTGGTATTAATAATTTGTGTGTGAGTGTTTTTTTGGGTTTATCTCATGGGAAACTGATTTAACCGTTTGCCTTCATATAGAGATAGTGAGATAGCAAAAATGAGTGTGCCTTCTAGAATTAGGTTTAATGGTTAGTTTATTTGTTCAAAAATCAATATTCTGGGAACAACATATTTTACTTTCCCTTCACAACCGATACTCAAATCCTATCGAGGAGTTGCAGAGGGATTCTTTGGCACAACAATGAGCCATAATAGAGAAACACATTGCTTGGATAAAATGAATTGAGTCTTCACCATTTTCTTTTAATACATGCTAATTTTCTTTTTGTTTCAATTTTTTTCCTGTTTATTTATGGCTATAGGGTTTTATCTTTTTGTTTCATTTTTTTTCTCTATTTATTGGTTTTACCTTGTGTAGCTTTCATATAGGATGAAAACCTTATAGGGATAGCTATTGTGAGATATCGTGAACCAGAACAACCCTTTTCTTATGAAGCAAAACAAATACAATATCACGAAGGTCTAACTAGAATCAACTACTTTGAAGAAGAAGAATATTGTGCTTGGGAGTGCAGTTATATGGATGTAAATGACACTCCAAGAAAAGTGGCCACTCTGCAACCAGGTGGGGACTCATACCTACCATTAGCAAGCTATTCTTTGACAGAAATTTTTTGATAATCCCATTTGAGCAAAAAGTGTATATATTATAATTCCCTTTGTGCCATTATTATATGATAGAAATATATCATATTTCTTATAGTGTTGATCAAGATGAGGTAAAGCGATCTTATAATAACAATAATAACTTGCATAACCATAGCCAAAATCTCACCTTCATAAACAAGACAATGATTCTGAAGATGAATGTAATTTGGAGATTTTATCAGAATAAGAAAAACATTTCTTTTTGTCAAATCAACTTTTCATTGTTTAAAATGTGATTTTCCAATATATGGATTGTGGAGAAATTTAAACAAAATATAAATTTTAAAAAACTCCAGGACGTGTAACAAGTAGTATACACCAACTTGTACATCCTATTTGTCATCGTCGTGGTACACATATTGAGATATTGAGTCGTAACTGAATATGTGTAGTCTCGAGAAACAAGACGTCATTGTCATTTTCATTCTCTAGGGGAGGGAGAGAATCATTTCAATCCCCCTTCCATAGACTCCATTCTATTTGCCTTATCCCATGTCAATGAAAAAACATGATAAATATGGTGAGAATTTAATTATAAATAGAAGGAAATTAGAAAAAATAATAAAGGGATTTTTTTTTTAATTTATTGGTTAGTAGAAAACATATTTTTAAAATTAAAGTCATATTTATTATTGGTTTTTAATATGTTTCCTTTAATTAAAGCGAAAATCAAAGAAATAGAAAAATTGGTATATAGTTCATTAATATGTGTTAATATATTATTATGAATAAGTTTAAAAGATAGACAGATGCATGTAGTACTTTCTTTAGTTGTTGGACATAGACTCCTTCTGATTGTTTAGCCTCATTTTCTTGCTTCACATAGTCTTAGTGTGACTATAGAAATTAAGAGACAAATTTAATCTAATTATCCTTTCCATGATCTTATTATCCTTAGTATGTTGAGAAGGGATATCTTCCTCAACTCCCTACTATGATTCTACAAATTTAATGTGTTACGAGCCTTTGTTTTTCTGAGCATCCCCCTTTTCCTTCTTCAAGTGTTTTTGTACTCGTGGACATGAGTATTGTAGGTGAAATGTTTGAAAACAAGTACATCATCTAAATATTGTTTTTTCATAATCCAAACTTTGGTTCCATTCATATTTTCCATCTTTTAGCTATATGTTATCTCGTAAACCTTTGCTAAAATTTATCTCTCTACAAATCCGAGCAAGGGTAAAAAAACCTTGTTGTATCCGATCATTATCTATTTTTTTGTAACTCCCCAAAGTATTCCCTATATCTTGCAAGACTTGATGATGCCAAAATGGTTGTGGGTGGTTCGATATCCTCACCCACCTTTAGGGTACTGACACCACCATCAGTACCAGTCAAATCTAGGGAACCAATGGGTCATATAGAGTCGAACAAGTCCCCAGAACCAGGGGCCTTGCTGCATTACTTTTTCAATATCTTCCTTTCATGAAAATTATACAATTAAAAAACCTTTACAACATAGGTAACTCTCAGAATTTTTTTACCACGAGGTGTAGATCCACTAATGTAAAGCATATGATTTGGGCCAAAACCCATAAAATGGATATATGAGGGTATAATATAATTAAGAACTGAAGAAACATAAGTTTCCTGATGATTTTAGAACTCTAATATTGGCCTTTTCTCCAAATTTTCCAGTCCCAATCTTCCTTTTCCCCACATTTACAGATCCATCCTATACACATGTGAAAACCCTTGAGCTCACTCATTCCATTCCCAAACATGTGTTTATATTACACCAGAATCCACAATTTCCTAGTAGTTACCATCTGCATTGTATGTCCTACGCAAGGCAAGGGAATGAAAACAACACAAAGAAATAAAAACAAAGGGAATTCAAGAGCTAACTTCACATGCCATATTTGGATACAAGATCGACATGAGTACTAGAGGGGTGGTGTCTAATGTTGGGTAATAAATGATGGCCACTAGATCATATGGGTCGTCACCTGTGTAACCTTTATACTCCAAAAATATACTTCCTTTTCAAACCCTCATATATTAAGATTTTTAAATGCTTATTGATGCAAGCAATTTTTCATTTTTTTTGTTATTAAGAGGATTCATGGCAATGGGGAATTTAATATACATCTATTATTCAATTTAATAATCCCTTGGTTTAACCTTGTTCGTTTATTAATTAAATCATCCGTTGTTGAATTAAACTTCCTTAGAACATGATAAAGTTCAATTTTTAGATATAGTTTTCGGAATCTCCACAGTCATCATTTTTCTGTCGACGTTTCGAGTCTAAATCAAGACTCATCCTCAGGACCAACCTGTAAAAGAAGAGAGTATATTAGGTAATCCACTTCTCTTATTTGGATTTTCATCCTTGTTTTTTCGAGATTACGAATCTCAATCCATGTATCCCTTCCGTACAGGGTAACAATGATAGATTGGAGGTTTCTGTGGTGTATATTTTTAGATATAGATTTCAGAATTCATCATTTTTCTGTCGAAGTTTCGAGTCTAAATCAAGACCCATCCTCAGGACCAACTTGCAAAGAAGAGAGTATATTAGGTGATCCGCTTCTCTTCTTTGGATTTTCATCCTTGTCTTTTCGAGATTACGATTCTCGATCCATGTATCCCTTCCATACAGGGTAACAATGATAGATTGGAGGATATTGTTGTATGTAAATGTTTGTAAACATTTACATGTGGCCTTAATTAAAAAATAATAAAATGTTAAAATTAATTGCGTGGAGAGGCACTCTTCAGGATGAAATCTTGCAAACCTTTTAGCAGAGCATGACATGAGGGCGTCACATCCTGTGAGCTTATTTGTAGAGAGTTACCCCGAGGGTGTCAAGGAGAATTAACCCCATGACCTCCCATTAGTGACGTTTTTTGGTGATGACAACTCGACTAATTGAGGTAACCTTCAGGACATAGGTATGGTAAAGATGTTGTAATGTGTTGTAAATATTTTAACTTGGTTAGAAAAAATAGAAAATAAAAAATAGAAATAAAAATATAAAATAAAAGAAAAAAATAATAATGATAATTATGAATAAAACATTTTTACATCGATAAATTACATAAACCAAAATCTAAAAATAAAATATTAAAATAAAATATTTACCCTAACAAAATTAAATCCGTTAAGGAATGGAAAGACCCCACAAGCATAAAGCAGTAGCAAGGATTTCATAGGTTAACTGGGTATTATTGCAAGTTTGTCAAGGATTATGGGAGAATAGAGGCACCTCTAACAACATTATTGAATAATGATAAATTTTCATGGACTCCTGAAGAAACTAAGGCCTTTGAACATTTTAAAGAGGCAATGTGCCAAGCACAGATCTTAGCTACGACAGACTTCACAAAAATCTTTATTGTGGACTCTAATGCCTCAGGAAATGGAATTGGTGTTGTTTTAATGTAAGAAGGGAGACACATTTATTTTGAAAGGTGTCCAATCAAAGGAAGGTATTTACAGAAAGCTATTTATGTGAAGGAAATGTTGGCAATACTACATGCACTAAAGAAATGACAACCTTACCTAATGGGATGACACTTCAAGGTAAAAACTGATCATGATAGTCTTAAATAATTTTTGGAAAAAAGACTGTCTTCAGAAGAGCAGAAAAAATGTGTCACAAAGATGTTCGGTTATTAATTTAAAATCATTTACAAAAAGTGATGCTAAATGTTGTTGCAGATGCACTCTCAAGAAAGGATGAGGATGTGGAAGCATTTATTTGTGCCATTTCTATTATCCAACCAGATTGGATAACCGAAGCAAGGGAGGAATGGAATAACGACAAAGAAGTGTCGACACACATTCAAAAGTTGCAACAAGATCCCAATATATCTGATACATTTAGTTGGAAAAATGATTCCTTATCGTACAAAGATCACTTATATCTTTGTAATAATTCCCAACTAAAAAAAAATATTGTTTTGGAATTGCACACCTCTCCCTCAGGAGGACACTCATGATTTTTAAAAAATTACCACAGGGTGAAGATTTTTTTTTTGGAGATGGCCTTAAATTTGATATTCATAAGTTTGTGGCATAATTTTTGCTTTTCCAGAAAAATAAAGTTGAGACAATTAAGACCCCGAGTCTGCTACAGCCTTTATCCATTCCAAGTAAATGTTGGGAGGATGTTTTGATGGATTTTATCATAGGTTTACCTAATTCCAAAGGAAATATTTTCACCATGGTGGTATTTCATAGACTTACCAACCCGAAGGGTTAGCTCAATCGGTTGAGTCCCCGATGTTAAGTACTTTTCCAGTTTGGAGGTCACATGATAGAATCTCCTTGATGCCCACGGGGTTAGGTCTCGCATGTATGGTTGCCGATATATCCCCTCGGTAGGGTCTATCGATATTTTTAGACCGTGGATGTAACTAGGTTCATTTTTGTGGGCACATGGATTCGTGAACCACTGTGAAAAAGAAAAAAGAAAAAAATTTCATAGACTTACCAAGTATGCACACTTTTGTGCATTATCTCATCCATTTATTGTGAGCACAGTTGCTACTGCATTTATGGAAACAATTAAAAATATACATGGAAACCAAAATATTATTATAAGCGACAAAGATCCCATTTTCACTAGAAATTTTTGGACGGAATTATTTTATTGTTTGGGTACTCAACTAGCTCATAGCTCATCTTATAATCCTCAATCCCATGGGAAAACTAAGATAGTGAAAAAAATTGGAAGGACATATTCATTGCTTTGTATTTGATAAACAAACATAATGGGTCAAGTGGTTACCTCTAGCTGAATGGTGGTATAACACTTCCTTCCACACTACAGCAAAAATGACCCCATTTATAGAACATTATGGATATCATACACCGTCCATCACATCATCTTTAAGAGAAAATTCAAAGGTTAAAGTAGTGGAATATCACATCGAGCATCATCAACAAGTTCTCCAAATCTTCAAGGATAACCTCAACTTGGCACATAATCGAATGAAACAATAGGCAGATCAACATCATAATGAAAGGATTTTTGATGTAGGCTATTGGGTATTTTTACGGCTACAACCATACAAAAAAATTTCCCTCAAGCAAGCTAAGAAGGATAATAAATAATCTCCAAATTACTATGGTCCTTTCAAGGTGTTGCAAAATATTGGTACTATGGCATCCAAATTGGAGCTTCCTACATCTTCCTAAGTGCACCCAGTTTTCCATGTTTCATGGTTAAAGAAGGTTATAGGTAACTTCCAGTTCAAACAATGTTGCCAAAACTTGGTGAGGGAGGAAAAATAATATTGGAACCTAAAGAGGTAACAGAAACAAGAACTCGACAGCTACGAAATCAATCTATTTCAGAGTATCTCATCAAGAGGAAGAACTTACCCACTCAAGGTTCTACATGGGAGGATGATAATTTTATACAAAAGCATCCAGAACTACTCAAGCGTTGAGGACAAAACTTTTTTGAAGGAGAGGGGCATGGTAGGTCCCTATATTACTAGCGTAGTCCCTTATTATTGTTAGTGTATCCCCCTTATTGTTATTGTTGTACCCGTGTAGTCCCCATATTGTTATTATTGTGCCCCATAAAAGACCACTATTGTTATTGTTGTGCCCCTACATTATCATTGTTAGGTCAGCTAGGATTATATTGTGACCCCATGGACTCATATATATAGAAAGGAGGTTTTATTATTTGTATCATCCAAGAATTGTTCATTTATGTAATGTAAAGGAGGTTTACCCCTCGAAGAGGTTGATTTCTAAGTCCTTGATATATATTTTCTTCTATTTTGTGGGTTGGTTTCATAACAAGGAGGATTCTGACACATGGATCGAGATTTTAGAGAAGGAGGATGGAAAGCCTTAAAATTTCTAGTCCCCTCCCTATTTCTAAATTATCATGGGGATGAGGCTCATTGTCTTGTGATCATGGAAGTGAGTCCTTTTTGATAATGAGTAGGCATTGGAGGCGAGATAGATGTGATTGATAGAATGATGCAATAATATTCATGATGATGTGATATGCATGTGTTCTTGCCAAGGCGATGTTATGGCTCGATTATCTACCCAACTAATCACCATCATACGAGGATCCAATTCATGATGTTATTACATAGTTATGAAAGGATTTGGGCATGAACTAAGTCATGAATAGAGTTATATTGATGCTGATATGGATATATCATTCGTGGAAATGGAGTTTGCCACAATGTTGGATGTCGAGGAGGACACCCCTTTTAGAGTGGGGGAGGATGTAAGGACTTCGAGTTGGGAATGCGCAAGGAGTGTCGAAAAATTGAAGTCATAGAATGGGCATGCCCATGATGTGTGATGGGCACTCATGTTTGATTATAGGCAACTCAGTTCGGTTAAAGGTGTTTAGGGAGGAGGCGTTTGGTTAAAGGCGACTTGGGTGGATATTTTTAGTTATGTGCGATCCCACCATTAGTTAAAGGAGCACACACTCATAACATTTTTTTTCTGTGTGATGGATGGGATAACATGTCATAGCAATAAAAATGTGTTGGGAGGGTGCCCGCCTATCGTGTGGAGTGACTAGGCATAGAGGCAACACGTGTGACACGAGTCGGGTGCCCAAGGTAGGCGAGTCACTAGGAAGTGAGATGAGTAGGTGAGTCATGATGGGCTGGACGAGTCATGATGGGCTGCACAAGTCATGATGGGATTCACAAGTCAGGTTGCGATGGAAAATTTGTGGGAAACACGGGTGGGCTGACCCACAACCAAAAGATATTGAAGGGCCATGTGTTAAGTGTGTGCACAAGTCGACGAGGTTCACATGGGTGGGTTGACCTATGGTGCAACCAAAGGATACACCAATTCATGAAGAATTCCCATTAGTGGAGGGCATATATATATGGAAGAGGCATTCAGTGGAATGGGGCATCGAATCATCAAACCATAAAACATAACTTAAGAGTTGAATGAAGTACAAAGGAGGCTGAGACAAATGGGAAGAGGTGTGGAAAAGCTGCAGGACTAAATTATTTTCAAAGGGGAGTGTTGGGGTTTCCATAGATCAGGTGGAGAGTCTAACGCCAAAGGGGAAGGTCACAAGGCAATAGTATACCTGACGGTAGCATGACACACGACTGTAGTACCATTAGTCCATGCAAAACATAACAGAAGGTGGTTGCACATAATTTTTTGCCGGATTTACATTACGATGGGTAGAGGTTGCATAGTGCGGCACAACAAGACTGAAGATTGAGCACGCAACATGTGTCAACATAACATGACATAGTTAATAGGATGAAGAGAGAGTTGGGTTGCAACACGACGGGGTGAAACAACAGGGCAAGTTGAGGGATGCATGATGAGATAAAAATTCAAGCAAGGCGTGTAGGAGTAGCATGATGACGATGAAGTTTGGGTAGAAATGTGAAGGCACTGCATAGTATTATTTGTGAAGTGCATGACTCGTGTACGAGATTGAATAAAAATTGTGTACTTTATCTAGAGGTTGCACTAATTCGTGAGTTTCCCCTCCCATTTATGATATGTGTGTATATTTTTGAATGCTATTTATTTTCTTTGCAAATGAAGACTAACTGATGAAAGATAAATGAAATGGTTTTCATTGCATGATAAAAATTCGTGAAAAATTGGTTAAGTGTTGAGTAGGAATAGTACGTGAACTCAAGTAGTGTTGAAACTGAAAAATTCGGCGGTGCCATCTCCACCTATGTGTTGGTTGGAAGACACCACTAGAGTAGGGGTGTGACAGAGAGGGAGGGAGGTATAAGAGATAATGGGAGAGAGGAAGGAAGATATAGAGGAGGGGAGAGATATGGAACTTGAGGGGGAGAGAGAGGTAGGAAAGAATAAAGACATAAAGAGATAGAGGTGGAGAGAGAGACAAGAAGTGAAAATGGAGATATGGAGAGAAAGTGAGTGAGAGAGGAGAGGAGGGAAGAGAGATAAGAGGAGAGGAGAGAGATAGCAAGAGAAAGGGAAGAGTGAGAGAGGGAGACACAGAGATGGAGGGGAGAGAGAGAAGGAGAGAGGGAGATAGTGATAGATTTGGAGGGAAGAGAGAGACAGAGAGTGACGGGCAGGGCAAAGACAAAGGAAGGTGGGAGAGAAAGGGAGAGAGAGAGTGAGGAATAGAGATGAAGGAAGAGAGCGAGGACTCAATGGAGAGGGAGAAATATTGAGTTGTAGGAGGGGCAAGAGGGAGGGAAGAAGAAATAAATAGAGGGATAAAGTTGGAGAGAGAGAGGGAGTGAAAAGGGAGATATGGGGAGAGAGTGAGGGAGAGAGGAGAGTGGGAGGAAAGGAGCGAGAAAGGAGAGAGAGAGAGAGGGGGGGTGGAAAGAGAGAGAG
This sequence comes from Pinus albicaulis, assembly GCA_034641835.2. Lineage (NCBI taxonomy): Eukaryota > Viridiplantae > Streptophyta > Pinopsida > Pinales > Pinaceae > Pinus > Pinus albicaulis. Next base: position 25,070 of record JAXQQM020092806.1, read on the forward strand.
AGAGAGAGAGGGAGAGAGAGAGAAATAAGTATAGACATGGAGGGAGGTATTGTATGTTTTAGGGGTGAGATAGAGTGACAAAGAATGAGAGATAGAGATGAATGAATAATATCTAGATGTTTGATCCCATGTTGGATAATATGGTTTTCCAGATGCTTGAAGTGTGCTCTTTTCAATATCGATTATAAATAGACCTAGTAACTGAGATTGCTGTGATTTCTTCCAATCCATCTGAAGGTTGTTAGATATTTTGACATAAAGACTTGTTGTTCAATAAATAAACCCAAAACATTACCATTTACCATCAATAAATGACATCATATATTTATTACCATTTGTAGAAGGAACAAGCATTGGCCCACATAATTCCAAATGAATGAGTTCAAGTTTTCTATGTGCTTTGGAATGAGAATAATTGAAAATATTGTTTTCTATGATTTCCTAGAATACAAGCATCACATTGCTTAAGTTTCCTAGGAATTGTAGAGAAATCATTAACACCATTTTTCTTCAACAAGCGAATGTTGTCAATTCAAGTGTCCAAATCTAGCATGCTATAAAATACTTGATGGAAATGTACGTTCACCATAGTGATAACTGTATGAATTTTTTTTTGCACGAGCATAGGTTCCTTGCAGCTTCATAATTCTTTATTCTTCTTTCCCCGTCATGACAAGTGAGTGATCTGATGGTTTTCTCAGCTCGACCTTGCCATTAAATATTTGAATGGAGTTTCCTTGTTCGTAGATGTGGACCAAAGGCAACAAGTTTTTCCTCATCTTCGGGAGGTATGGAACATCATGTAGAACAAAATCTGGAAGAACAGGAAATTTTAGCTTGATGGTGCCAAGCCCTCATGGCTTGAGTTTTGACTTATCTACAAAATATCTTGCTCCATCAACATTGTTAGTGAATTCATGAAACAAATATCTCCTAAAATTCATGTGGCAGGTTTCTCCTGAATCAAGCAACCAATCATCTTTCCATGAAGCAAGTGAAGCATTGAAAAAGTCTTCAGTTACTCCAATATTGCAATATGCCATTACATAGTGGGAGAATTCAGGGGATTTACCTTTTATTTTTTCATTGGTTTTACTTTTTCATTAATTTCTTTATTGCTCTATTCTGTCCCAAGGAAACTTACATGTGGATGCATCATGTCCACCTCTATTGCATCATATGCAATGAAGATACCACTTTTCTAGTTGGAACTATCTACCCCCCTTCCCTCTAAAATTCCTCCCTCTTCCTCTTCGACCACCTCTTCCTCTAGAAGAATTTCGTGCATGATTCTTCTCTCTATGAGAAATACACACAACTTATGCATAATACTAAGGAGTTATCTTCTTCCCAAAAACATTCTCTCTCTTAGAAAACTTCTTCTCAAGGGAGTCAAAGGTAATCTCCTTAATATTTCTACTTTCTTGCAATGAATCAAGATAATGTGAATAAGTGGGATATAGTTTCTTGACATAATATATTAGAGGGATGTCTGGTGTGTGTTTTTTTTATCATGCATAATGGATCTTACTTATGATGTTAAATCAAGAGGGTCATCATTTTTCAATTCAAGACTGAACAATTTAATCATGAATTGGACAACTTCAAGTTCAGAGTGTGAGTCATATAGTTCCTCTAACTTCTTTAAGGTGTCAAAATAATTTGAGAATGGTGAAATATGGTGACTCAAATATTCATTTATAGATGCTAAAATCAAGGCACATACATTTTTGTTCTTATTTTTCCAAATGGAAATCTCCTTTTCTAAGGTGGGATTTGCCTCTCAAAAACTCATTAAAAATTAATTGTGTGGAGAGACACTCTTCATGATGACACTTTTCGGTGGAAGGAGGCATAGAATAATTGAACCATAAAACAAAAATTTAGAGCTAAATGAAATGCGAAGAAGGCCAAGGGATATGAGCAGAGGTGCAGTGGAGCTGCAGGACTAAAGTATTTCTGAAAGGGAGTTTTGGGGTTTCTGTAGGTCAGTTGAAGAGCCGAATGCCAAGGGGACATGATGCGGGGAATTATTATACCTGAAGGTAGCACGAAACATGACTGCAGCACTGGTAGTGTGTGTGGAACACAACACATGGCTGTTTCACAAGTGTTCAGGCGAAGCTACATTATCATGGGTCGTGGTGGCGTAGTGAAACACGACAAGATTAGCCTTCCAAGCCATGAATTTTTTCAGAATTGGAGCTCAATAATCAATATTTTTCTCTAGGTCTTGAAATATATTCTATTTTTTCCTTATTTCGTCTTCATTAGCTTTGACCTCTACTAGTGCTAGTTGAAATCCTGCAAAAAACATGTCTTCATTTATGCCAATTTTCAGTTAATGACTACCATTTCAGTCTTGAATTAACTCTGTAGACATTCAGTTTCGATCTGCATCAATTCAAGCTTGGAATTGGTCAATAGTTGGAAGGATTTATGATATTTCTCTTTAGCCTCGTTTTTCTAGTTGAAGGCACTCAATTGCCTCTAGAATGCTTTCCATAATCTATTTGATGTTGACTTTTTCAATGTTATGAGAAGAGGAGCCAACATTCTCCTTTGAGAACATGCTCAACTTCAACACTTACTTATAGTTGTTGGCTCGAATTGTGACTTCTATAAAATAGATCACTACTTGGTTTAGATCCTTGAGGATGAAATATAAAATTCTCCGTTGAATATAATCCTGTAGGGTCTTATTGCAGAAACGGTCATATCCATCATCAAATTTGATCTCCTTCCTTGTCACAAGTGAATGTAGGCCTAGTTCATCCATGTCTATTTGACTTCAAGATTCTTTTTGGACTTGTAAATTGATATGAAGGAAGTGAGGGGAGATCTTCAATACAAGGTGAATTGAACACAAACTCCTCAAATGATTAAAATATTGAAGTACAACAAAAGGTAGTGAAAACAAAGGGCATTTGAGAGCTAACTTCACATGCTATCTGTGGATGCAAGATCAACATGAGTACTAGAGGGGTGGTGTTCGAGGCTAGGTAATAAATGGCGACTAATAGACCATATGGGTCATCACCTATCTAACCTTTATACTCCAAAAATATAATTTCTCTTCAAACCATCATATATTAAGATTTTTATATGCTCATTGATGCAAATAATTTTTCCTTTTTTTTGTTATTAAGAGTATTCATGGCAATGGGGAATTTAATATACATCTATTATTCAATTTCATAATACCTTGGTTTAATATTGTTCCTTTATTAACTAAATCATCCGTTGTTGAATTCAACTTCCTTAGAACATGATAAAGCTCAATTTGTTCAAACTATTGAATTTTTAGGAGAATCTGAAACATAATGGGAGAGAGGTTGCAATTGTGCTATCATTTAGCCTCCCAAACTCGTGATATTACTATCAATGAATCACCAAATATCATTATATTTTGGATCATATTTTCAATGAGTAGCTATAAAACTTTTGAATGAGCAAGGAACTCTACTTTCAAATGGGATGGGAGTGACATACACATGGGAGGGACATACACATGAAGCAAAGTAGAGCAGAGTTAATTGTTAGAGCTGACAATTTTAGATTTGGAAAACAAGGAATTCGGTGTTAGTGACTATAGTTGGGCTAACAAATGCCTGTAAATAATCCAGTGTATGTGACTCCCATCTCGAGTAAAAATGTGTGTAACTTTTCAAATCACGTGATGCCTTCTCAATATGCTCGTCTATGTACGCTGTCAAAAGCTACTCAGGGAGATTTCAGTTGAAAAAAAAATGTTTGATATTGGTCTAATCTAATCAAACCTAAACAGATTTCAGGTGCTACTGATTGAAAACAAAAATTATAAAATAAGATATTTTAAGAGTTTATTGTGTAATTATAATGGAGTTGTCTAACGAGAAGGAGGAATTGTCTTGATCGCTAAAAATGGTTGGCCAAAAAAATTCAAGAAAACTTATAGTAATAGTGTTTCCCTATGGAAGAGGTTCACTATTGCCCAATGTTTCCCAAGGAAAGAACATAGGTAGACACCTAGAATTTTTAGTGCTAGTGGTTGGAATTGAGCCCCAAATTCACATGTCAAACGAGTATGAGATCAGCCCACTTGCATATGGAGCAATCTACTATTAGAAGAAATGGATCTCTCATCCGGACACTCTCTCTAGTGATGGGACAACTTCGTCCAACACCCTACTAGCATCCGTTATTCTGACTCGATAGTTGGGCCCACTCTACTACAATTCTCTTTGCTAGCTGCCTCCACTCCCCTCTACTATTGATTTAAAATTTAAATTCCTTTCGCACCTGAAAATAACAGGTAAGAAAAAAGGACGCCCCCAAAAGCTCTCGGGTTCTTGCTTGTTATTGAGTATTCTGAGATCTGATGGTTCTGTGATGGCATAGAGGGAGGACGCAATAATTAAATGGTTTCAACAAGGGAATAATATATGCCCAAACACACGAACTAAGTTCGAGAGTTTTGAACTTGTTCCAAACTTAAAGCTGAAACAAAACATGAAGGAATTTTTTTATTTAAAATGGCATAAAACACTATTGAACAATATTCATCAAATTAGCCCACAAGGAAATCCCACTGAACTAGAGGAAGCAATCAATACAGTTAAACATTTTTTGGATTTTCATCCCAAATACAAACACTTTCTTATAACATTGGATGGGATTCAGCCATTGATTTCAATTTTGAAACCAGCTGAGTAGCAACTAAAGGAGAAGATTTATAGTATTATTTTTAGCATTGCATTTATGGGAGACGAGTATAAGGTAAGGATGTGCCCCACTTTTATGTGTTTCTTTTAGTTTATAACCATTATTTATTAAAATGCATCTCTAAGTTTGAAATGTTTCAAGATAGTTGCATTGTTTTCTCTGTTTTACTCTAAACAACAAATTATTTAGTTTTACTTGTGTATCAGGCCTTTGAAAAGATGAAATTATGTTCTTTCTGGGTTTATAGAGTCCTATATAGTGCAATTATATGGTCATTTGTAGTTGTGTACACTTCAATAATAGGAAGACATTTTAATATTTTATCATCTCAATATATGTCCCGGTAGATCCTTGCTAGGAAGGTCACAAATTATGTCATCAACAAATGTACACAAATAATGGGAATATTTTCCTTTGGCATAACAACATATAAGTTGTTTTCTTCGTTGGTAGATAGGTAACCACTTTGGAAAAAAAGTAATGTGTCTTCCAGGAAAAGACTAGAGACATTTCTTGACTTTCATAATATCATCTCCAACACAAACATTACTTCTCTATTTGATATGGTTAGGCAATCTTTGGATACGGTAAATGATTGGCCTAGAAAGAGTAATGAGTGGAAGCATGCATTCTTGGGCCCAAAATTAAAAGTAAACTTGCTATAGAAGAAATTATGAGAAAAATATCTAAGGCCATCGGTGATAGAGCTATACGGAACCTTCATTAAGAGAGTGGAGGCCAAAGCCTAGAAATAATTTCCTGTAACCAAATTGAGGATAAGGAATTTCTTGTTTAAGAGTGTGTCATATAGAAAGAAGTGCTAGAGAAGAGGAAAAAAAACATGGGAAATATAGAAGAATTCTATGGAATTGTATTACAGAGAATAATCATTACAAAAGTGTAAAAATCCTAAGTGCTGGTTGTAAAAAACCAATTGCAGAATTAGATTTTGAGAGATTCTACTCACTAATGAGCTGATTCTTCAGTTTTTAAAATATGGTGAAGAGAAGTTATAGAAAAATAATACAAGTTCTTTTGAAATCACATCCATGCAAATTAATTGGATCTTAATCTTCTGCAATATAGAGTAATATTATCTGAGATACTTAGTTCCACATTAACTCTTACGTGATAGCCTGCAAATCACTTCTCCCTGAGATAAAAATTTCAAACTCTGGTATGAATGCACAAACTTACTAAAGATATATTATTGGTAGATAAGTATGTGATTTCATGCCATCTAGGCACATAGGATAAGATTAGAGTTTTAGTCATCTAAAACTTAAAAGGACACAAATTAATCTCATTAGAAGTCATCCCTTTAATAACATAATTAAGGGAAAATGTACTTTCTTATGGTAACAATAAAAAGTGCATAATTATGCATTGCTTGGTAACCTGATTATGAAGAGAATAAATAACAAGATAGGATATTGGTAGCTCTAAATAAGTGTATGACCAATTCCCATTCCGATCTTATATTGGAGTCCTCATTTTTAACTAAGAAAGAATAATTGATGAACCCTCGATTGTTAACAAATGCTAGGCATGGTGGATCTCCATCTATGTGTTATAGCCTCAAAAATTCAAAAAAGACTCTCTTTGGAACTTTTCATATGACACTTAGTACATAAGGTTATGGATGAAGTTGGACTTTGGAAAGAATATCTACATAATCTCAGGGAGAATCCTGCAAAAGGGGCCTGGAAAATTTGAGATTTCTCTAATGTAGATATTAAAATTGAGCTTTCTCTTCTTAGTGGTTGGAAAATACACTGCATACTCGGAATGATTCCACTATTTCCTATATGGACATAGGATTTTGGTTTCGTTTTGTAGAGGCAGGATACCCACCACTTTTTTTCAACTGGATTTATCGTTCGCTCGAGCTTCTCATTGTCCATGTTCTTGGTCGCGTTGCCCCATGTTTTTTTCAAATTGATCTGCCCCATACAACCTATCTCGGGAAATATTGGTTTGTTGGGTTCGAACTCGACACCTTTTTGCGGAATTACAGAGCGCCATCTCCCTTTTGCTGGATGATTCCTGCTAGAAGGTGTAAAGTCTCTATTGGGGATAAAGGGAGCCACAACCAATACTGCAATCATCGTCCTGATCACATGGAAGGAATTCATTAACATTGGACATCACAAACTTGTGGTCATTTTTTCCTGTCGAATAAGCCTGCAAGTAAATGCATAACGTTCACTTATCGCTTCCTCCCAATTCATCATGTTAAAGGGATTTGAACCCACCCACTACTACTTTCTTATGGGGAGTTGGGATACTGAGTAGATTTCGCAATCATGCCCTTCTAGTCACGAATTTATGTATGAAATCATTATGGGATATTTCATGAGATTAATTTTATTATACTAAACTAGGTAATCATGGGAAATTATGAACCATCATTAATTATTCTAAAGGCTTTGCCTACAGGCATCACAAATTCTTCTGGATGACATTTTTCTTGCTGGAATATGGTAAAAAAAGTAAAAATATTAGATTGAAAAAATTAAATTGTTGGAGTGTTTGAATCGTTTATTTTTATAGTGGAAATTAATCCAGCAAGATCAAGAACCCCCGAGGGATCCAAAATCCTGAAGTTTGACAGCTGTAATCTAGATTTTCAAAAAAATTTAGCAATTTTTGTCATAATATCAATGGAATTTCCATTATTTTTGGAACTAATTTGTGATTATTTTTTTTTAACAACTGCAGGTCATTCTCTATATTGACAATTGATAAAAAATACACAACACACTTCCATTTTTCTATGTGTGCAACCACCCACCCTTGTGGTTCACACACCACATTATCTATTATATATATAAAAGACAACTTGCACATTTGCATTTTCCCATGTGTTGAACGACCCATCCTTCTTGTTGACAAGTCGTATTGTTTATATAATCCCATAGATACGACAAAATTTTACCTCCAAGATGACCATGAGAGTAAAATAAATCCAACTACTATTTTTATATTTCAAAATTTTTTCTATGTTACAGATTCAAAAATAATGGTTGAAATTAGATGGATGTGTAACGTTTTACATCAGTTATATTATAATATATCAAAAAAATATCATAGTTTAATGATTTGACCGCCCATCACACCCACTCCCTTAAGTCAAAAATTAATTGATTTAAAAAGATAAGACTTTAGTGCTTAGTCGAAATAGATTACAATTTCGTTATGTTTTGTCATGATTTTGAGAAATTTTGGTAGGGATTTTTGAAAATTTAACTTACAGTTCTCAAGCTTCATGATTTTGGATACCACAGGGGTTGTTGATGGTGTTGGATCCACATAAAAATAATTGATTTAAATAGTCCCCTAGTCAAAATGATTGAAAATTGTTTTACCATACTCTATTAGAAATTCACCATCCTAGTTCAAAATCAAATGCTTTAAATTATATTTCGAAACTAATTACATATGAATCATGATTATAAGCAACAATGTTATGATTGATATATTTATAGGAAATAGTATGATAATTGGTATTAATAATTTGTGTGTGAGATTTTTTTTGGGTTTATCTCATGGGAAACTCATTTTAACTATTTTCTTTCATATAGAGATAGTGACATAGCAGAAATGAGTGTGCCTTCTAGAATTAGGTTTAATGGTTAGTTTACTTTGTCAAAAATCAATATTTTAGGAACAACATATTTTACTTTATTTTCACAACCGATACTCAAATCCTATCGAGGAGTCACAGAGGGATTCTTTGGCGCAACAATGAGCCATAATAGAGCACCACATTGCTTGGATAAAATGAATTGAGTCTTCACCATTTATTGGTTTTACCTTTAAAATGAATTGAGTCTCTATTTATTGGTTTTACCTTGTGTAGCTTGCATATAGGATAAAAACCTTACAGGGATAGCTATTATGAGATATCATGAAGAAGAAAAACCCTTTTCTTATGAAGCAGAACAAATACAATATCACAAAGGTCTAACTAGAATCAACTAGTTTGAAGAAGAAGAATATTGTCCTTGGGAGTGCAGTTATATGGATGTAAATGACACTCCAGGAAATGTGGCCACTCTGAAACTAGGTGGGGACTCATACCTACCATTAGCAAGCTATTCTTTGACCCAAATCTGTTGATAGTCCCATTTGAGCACAAATTATATATTATAATTCCCTTTGTGCCATTATTATATGATAGAAATATATCATATTTCTTATAGCATTGATCAAGATGAGGTAAAGGGATCTTCCAAATAATAACAATAATAACGTGCATATCCATAGCCATTGTGACAGACATGGAAATCATATTTTCTATTCAGAAAAGGATGAGATTGAACAAAATTTTCATGAGTTTAAAGAGATTCTTAGGTGTTGGTAATGAGTGAAATAAAAAAAGAATTGAAAGGCCAAAATCTCACCTTCATAAACACGACAATGATTCTGAAGATGAATGTAATTTGGAGTTTTTATCAGAATAAGAAAAAACATTTTTTTTTTGTCAAATCTACTTTTTATTGTTTAAAATATGATTTTCCAATATATGGATTGTGGAGAAATTTAAAAAAATATAAATTTTAAAAAACTCCAAAACGTGTAACAAGTAGTATACACCAACTTGTACATCCTATTTGTCATCGTCGTGATACTCACATTGAGATATTGAGTCATAACTGGAATATGTGTAGTCTCGAGAAACAAGATGTCATTGTCATTCTCATTCTCTAGGGGAGGGAGAGAATAATTTAGATCCCCCTTCTATAGACTCCATTCTCTTTGCCTTATCGCACATCAATGAAAAAACTTGATAAATATGGTGAGCATTTAATTATAAATAGAAGGAAATTATAAAAAATAATAAAGGGATTTTTTTAATTTATTGGTTAGTAGAAAACATATTTTTAAATTAAAGTCATATTTATTATTGTTTTTTAATATGTATCCTTTAATTAATGCTAAAATCAAAGAAATAGAAAAATTGGTATATAGTTCATTAATATGTGTTTATATATTATTATGAATAAGTTTAAAAGATAGACATAGGCATGTAGTACTTTCTTTAGTTTTTGGACATAGACTCCTTCTAATTGTTTAGCCTCATTTGCTTGCTTCACATAATCTTAGTGTGACTCTAAAAATTAAGAGACAAATTTAATCTAATTATCCTTTCCATGATCTCATTATCCTTAGTATCTTGAGAAGGGATATCTTCCTCAACTTCCTACTTTGATTCTACAAAGTCATTGTGTTGTAAGCCTCTGATTTTTCAAGCTTCTCCCTTTTTCTTCTTCAAGTGTTTTTTGACCCGTGGACATGAGTACTGTAGGTGACATGTTTCAAAACAAGTACAACATCTAAATGTTGTTTTTTCATAATCCAAACTTTGTTTCCATTCATATTTTCCATCTTTTAGTCGTATGTTGTCTCGTAAGCCTTTGCTCAAATTTATCTCTGTACAAATCCAAGCAAGGGTAAAAAAACCTTGTTGTATCCAATCATTATCTGCTTTTTTGTAACTCCCCAAAGTATTCCCTATATCTTACAGGACTTTATGATGCCAAAATGGTTGTGGGAGGTTCGATATTCTCACCCACACTAGCATTGTTGACACTACCATCATTACAGGGTCAAATTCAAGGAACCAGTGGGTCATATAGAGCCAAACACGTCCCCAAAACCAGGGGCCTTGATTCATTACTTTTTGGATATCTTCCTTTCATTTAAATTATAAAATTAAAAAACCTTTACAACATAGGTAACCCTCACAATTGTTTTACCACGAGGTGTAGATCCACTGATGTAAATCATATGATCTGGGCCAAAACCCATAAAATCGATAGATGAGGGTATAATAGAATTAAGAACTGAAAAAACATAAGTTTCGTGATGATTTTAGAACTCCAATATTGGCCTTTTCTCCAAATTTTCTAGTCCCAATCTGCCTTTTCCCCACATGTACAGAGCCATCCTATAAACCTGTGAAAACCCTTGAGCTCACTCATGCCATTCCTTTGCTAGGGATTCAATTTATAGTAAGTATGTCATTTAAAAAGTTGTTGCAAGGAAGAAGTTTCTCATTTGGAATTAAAGTATCCACATTGTTGAAAGACTTTTGTTGATGTTTCGAATTCATCTTCAATTGACAACCACAAGAGCTTAAAAATAATAAAGTTACCTTTAATTAAATCTCAAATAAAAGAAAAAGAAAAATTGGTATAATATTTCATTAATATATGTTAATATATTATTATGAAGAAATTTAAATTATGTACATAGGCATGTAGTACTTGCTTTAGTTGTTGGACACAGGCTCCTTCTAATTGTTTAGCCTCATTTTCTTGCGTCACATAATTTTAGTGTGACTATAAAAGTTAAGAGAAAAAAATAATCTAATAGTGTAGGAGAGGTAAGGAAACAACATAATTAACATGGCATCCACGACAAACATTAATAATATGCATGCTAACAATTTAAGATAATGCAAAGTGGATTAATAATAATGATTGATGTGTTATTTTTTTTCCAAAGAGAATCATAATTTTATTATAAATAAACAAAATTAGATTTTGCAAAGATCAAAAGCCTTCCCACAAAAACCAAGATCAAATTATGGGGAGACAAAAACACCTATAAAGTAGAAAAAACAAAGAAATAGGCACCTTTATTAATAATAAAGATTCCATTTTTTCCCTTTCTTCCTATGCACTTTTTGCGAGTTACCACCCAAAGATTCCACCAGAAAGAATGCTAAATCCGAACACAACTCTACTTGGGGTTCCTCTTTTTTTGAATCTGAATTTCCCTATTTACAGGCTTTCTTTTTTCATACAACCCCATTTTCTTGTCTTACTGTTTGCATTTAAGGAATTCCTTCCTGATTCCTCTCCCCATCATGGTCAATCTATTATGAATGCTAATGAATTTCCATGTTCTTATTATCCTTATTATCTTGAGAAGGGACATCTTCCTTAGCTTCCTACTCTGATTCTGCAAAGTTAGTATGTTGCGAGCCTTTATTTTTTCAAGCTTCCACATTTTTATTCTTTGGGTGTTCTTTGGCCTATGGACATTAATACTACAGTTGACTTGTTTGAAAATGAGTGAAATATAAAAATGTTTTACTTTCATAATCAAAAATTTTGTTCCATTCATATTTTCCATTTTTCAACAGTATTTTTCCTAGTAAGCCTTTACTCAAATCTATCTCTATCGAAAACCTAGCAATGGTAAAAATTCTTGTTGTATAAAATATTCCGTATATCTTCTAGGACTTAATGATGCCAAAATGGTTGTGGGGGATTTGGTAGCCTCACACAGACTGGTGTTGCTGACACCACAATCATTAGAGGGTCAAATTCAGGGAACCAATGGGTCATATAGATCCCAACATGTCCCCAAAACCAGGGGACTTCCTGCATTCCTTTTTCCATATCTTCCTTTCATTCAAATTGTATAATCAGAAAACCTTTAGAACATAGGTAAATATCACAATTTTTTTACCACGAGGTCTAGATACCCTAATGCAAAGCATCTGATTTGGGCCAAAAACCATTGAATCTACAGATGAAAACATTAAATTTATGGTAAGTATGTCATTTAACAAGTTGTTACAAGGAAAAAGAAGAAGTTTCACATTTGCAAGAAAATAACAGACAAAATCTAATTGAGGTATATTGTTTCTAATACATATTTTATTAATGATGAGTAAAACCTTGTCTAGAATGCAAAACAAAATTTTATTCTTAATGCAAGTTCCATATTATGCTATCGACTGAAGACATTTCCTTTGCAACATCTGGTGAAATTGCTAGTTTTAATCCTTTCAATGTGAGATTCACCACAAAATAAGTGTTTTTATGTTTGTCATAAATTAATGCCTATCAATGTTTACCAAAAATTGATTTTATGTCACTATAGTAATAGATAAATATTATAAAACTGTCTTAAAAATATCTCTTGGTTACAAAAAAATAATAAAAAACCCTTGACTCTTTGTAGATCTGAAATTAAGATGGATGCAGATTGACTTAAATGTAATGACAATAATTATTACTTAAATTAAAGTTATAGTTCATTTCATTATTATTATTATTATATTAAACTTTTCAATGTGAGATTTACCACAAAATAAGTGTTTTGATGTTCATCATAAATTGATGCTCAATGTTTACCAAACATTGATTTTATATCACTATAATATAGTGATAAATAACTATTATAAAATTGTCATGATTTTATATCATTATACTAATAAATAACTATTATAAAATTGCCTTGTTCCACATTTTAATGTAAAATTTCATTGATAGAATTTCCTTATTTATAAAGGTAAAAGTATTTAATTATATTAATGTGATGTAAAAATCGAATAAAAATATTTTCATATCTCGATGTCCCCATTAATATTAATATTTAAAATTTCTATGAATTTCTTAAATTTGTTGAGTAATCCATTCATATTTAATTAGTATTTATTTATGTTGTTGTGTGCTTAAACAAGGGGATCTCTGGGGAGGTGGGTCCCTTGTCCCATAAACAAGAGGGTCTCATACAACAATGTGGTGTATGAATTCGTAGTGACCTTAAAATTGGATAATAATAATAACTAGTATTTATTTATGTGGTTTTGTGGTAAAAATATTTGAGGACTTAGACAAAGGCATCACACCCTCATACCAAACTCAAATTAATGTACTTGTTTAACCATTAAATGTTTTAAATGGGTAAAATATATTTAAACCTTTACCCTAAAGAAAATTAAAAATTAAAATAAAATTTCAAAACAAAATAGTTCCAATAACCTAAATAACCATATTATAAATAGGTGTTAAAGTAATACATCCCAATTATTCATGGGAGTTATATATAAGGTTCAAAACGGTTTATATATATGCATTGGGGGAGGGGTTTGAAATGGTTATGAAATTAAATTTAATAAAAATGTCAAGTTTTCACGGTTGCAAACTATTTTCATTAACCAATAGGCCTTGCTTATAGGGAGAGAATAGTCATGTAAGTCGAGTATCCCTTTTATTCATGTTTATAAATATGGAAACATTGTGCCCATTTATGATCACACTTTTCATCCTCCGCTCATTTCCCTTCTTGATATCATCTTTTTTCTTCTTTCTTTCTTCTAGTAGCGGCAACATTATCTCATAATCTGATAAATATTGACAAGGATTGTCATTTTCATGTTGGAGTGGATGATTAGTAGCGATGAGGACGAGGATTTGATGAGAAGCAATGAAGAAAATGAAGTCTACCACCACTACGTAGAAGATTTTTCTACCGCCGCACAAAACATCAATATCAGGCTCATCTCTCAAGAATATTTATTTCCTACACAGAGAGAGGATTTACATAAGGTGATGGATATCGTTGTTGTAAAATAACAACTGGCTCCCCCACTCTTGATTCATTATCGCTAGGATTTTGCAACATTAGTTGATGAATTTGTAGAAAGAGGGAATGACTGGTTGTTTTCCCAAATATGTGTTTATATTACACCAGAATCCACAATTTCTCTAGTAGTTACCATATGCATTGTATGTCCTACGCAAGGCAAGGGAATGAAAAAAACACAAGAAAATAAAAACAAAAGGCATTCGAGAGCTAACTTCACATGCCATATGTGGATGCAAGATCGACATGAGTACTAGAGGGGTTGTGTCTGAGGCTGGGTAATAAATGATGACCACTAGATCATATGGGTCATCACCTATGTAATATTTATACTCCAAAAATATACTTGCTCTTTAAACCCTCATATATTAAGATTTTTAAATGCTCATTGATGAAAATAAATTTTCCTTTTTTTTGTTATTAAGAGGATTCATGGAAATGGGGAATTTAATATACATCTATTATTCAATTTCATAATCCCTTGTTTTAATCTTGTTCCTTTATTAACTAAATCATCCGTTGTTGAATTAAACTTCCTTAGAACATGATAAAGTTCAATTTTTTCAAACTGTTGAATTTTTAGGAGAATATGAAACATAATGGGAGAGAGGTTGCAATTATGCTATCATTTAGCCTCCCAAACTCGTGAGATTAATATCAATGAACCACCAAATATCATGATATTTTGGATAATATTTTCAATGACTAGCTCTAAAACTTTCCAAAGAGATGGGAACTCTACTTGGGTTGGTTTCCACCCTCAATCCCCAAGAATATTGTATCTTGATTTTTTCATCGGGGTGAAAGATCGCCCCTCCTGTTTTTTCCACCTCTGGTTTTATAAAAGTTTTAAAATTAAATCTAAAAGAAAAAAAGGTATGGGGGAGATTGTTGTATGTAAATGTTTGCAAACATTTACATGTGGCCTTATTTAAAAAATAATAAAATGTTAAAATTAATTGCGTGGAGAGGCACTCTTCGAGATGAAATCTTGCAAAATTTTTAGCGGAGCATAACCTAAGGGCGTCACATCTCGTGAGCTTATTAGGACAGAGTTACCCCGAGGGCATCAAGGAGAATTGACTCCATGACCTCCCATTAGTGAGGTTTTTTAGTGATGACAACTCGACTAATTGAGGTAACCTTCAGGAGATAGGTTTTGTAAAGATGTTGTAATGTGTTGTAAATATTTTAACTTGGTCAGAATAAAAAATAAAATTTAAAAAATAAAAAAAAAATAAAAAAAATCTAAAAATAAATATTAAAATAAAAAATTGACCCTAACAAAATTAAATCCATTAAGTAATGGAAAGTCCCCACAAGAATAAGCAGTTGCAAGGATTTCATAGGTTAACTTGGTATTATTGCAAGTTTGTTAAGAATTATGGGAGAATAGAGGCACCTCTAACAACATTATTGAATAAAGATGAATTTTCATGGACTCCTAAAGAAACTAAGGCCTTTGAACATTTTAAAGAGGCAATGTACCAAGCATCGATCTTAGCTATGACAGACTTCAAAAAATATTTATTTTGGCATCTAATGCCTCAGGAAATGGAATTTGTGTTGTTTTAATGCAAGAAGGAAGACCCATTTATTTTGAAAGTTTTCCAATCAAAGGAAGGTATTTATAGAAATCTATTTATGAGAAGGAAATGTTGGAAATACTACATGCACTAAATAAATGGCAACCTTACCTAATGGGATGACACTTCAAGGTAAAAACTGAACATGATTGTCTTAAATAATTGTTACACAGTAATTTGTCACCATCCCTGCAATTCCCATCTCGCCCATTGGAGGGTCGTTTCTGTGACCAATAAGCAGTGTCATGCCTTGCAAATACCATCATTTCATCCCTTTCCATGAGGACAACATTCCTTCTGTTGATTATTTCCTGAGCATACCCCTAAAAACACATGTTTTGCCTTGGCGCTGGTAGCCCGTTGTGTACCCGCGCTAATGGGGGAAAATTAACACTGAGCCCGCGCCAATTGGCGCTCTGTCCCAGTTAAACACCCGCGCCACTCTGCTTTTGGAAAGTTTTTTTAAAAAGAGGCGAAGTTTCGATTACAACAACTTCGTGGATGAGTCATCAGGAGTGGTTTTGACTGAATAACCACGACCTTCCTCCTTTGGCCTCTTGTTTCCACCATATGGGGAACCTCCCAAAGGATAAGGCCTCCCTTCCACTATTGTAGGGATCCTAACCTCCTCCTCTCCTCTATAAATATAGCCTTCATCCATTGATGAAGGGGTTGAAGGGCTGAAGGTCTTGAAGTGCCTAAGCTTTGAATCTCCATATTACAAAGAGCCTTTGTGCTGTAAAGAATCCTCTCTTTCCCTTAAGGCCGACTCAAGTAAGGAGACCATTGTCGAGAGACTCCGGAGAGGTTTCCCCTTTCCTTGGCGAGCTTTGCGAGACGTGAACGACTGGAGACCCGTCTGAAGGAGACCGCGATGTCAGAACTTGGTTGTAATCTCTCTTCGTTTGTTATTTAATAGATGATTATGATTATGGTTCCACTCTGTTTTCCATCATGTCAATATGAGTAACATCCTTTCTGACTGATGTTTAGTTACGTATGCCGGATTTTATGCTTGTATCTTCGTTGTTTCTTCCATGTGTGTGTTCATCCGCGGAGATCGGGAGGGATTGTGAACCGCCGAGGGTCGAGGAACGGTGACGCTTTCCATCATAGCGTTGAATCCAGGCTTCTAGCCCTAGTCTTTCATTCGTAACCAGGAACTTGCGTCAGCAACATTGTTTGATTAAGCTGCCAACCCGCCGGGGCTAGGGGTAGGGACCGCCCCCCATCCGCCTCCCTTACCCCACACCTTGCTACCCACCGGGGATCGCTTCTTAGGATTGATTAAGCCCGTTTTTGATTGGTGAGGGTCTTCCTTGCTTGATTGGTTTTTTGGGTTGGCTCTTCTTGTGTTTTGGCTTTTGGTTCAACCCCAGAGGATTAGATCTGACCTCTGCTTTTCCGAATTTTCACCTTTTAATGGTTGTCTTGATTGGCGCGGTTTTTAGCCTTACAGTCGCGCCAATTGGCGCAGTTTGCCAGTTCATCACTCGCGCCATCCCCTGTCTGGCGCGGATTACAACCAGACAGTCGCGCCATTTCCTGTAGGTGGTAGGGTTACCCTTGTTCGGAAGTTTCTTTTGGTCAGTATTTGGCTTCTGGGCTTGTTTTAGATTCTGCTTGAAGTGGTGAGTCTGGTCTTGGTTGGGAGAAATTCTTTGTTTTTTCATTTTCAGGAATTGGCGCTTGTTGTCAGTTAGAAACCCGCGCCAATTGGCCATTGGCGCTAGTTGTCAATGTACAAGTCGCGCCAGTTGGCGCTAGTTGTCAATGTACAAGTCGGGCCAATTTCAGGATGTGTGAAATTTGAGATTTTTTCCCTAAATCCTTCACCAGTGTGTCTTTCCCTTCTGGCCTTTCCTTTGTATGAGCATAGATTACATTGCTCATTATTTGGAATGTCTTCTTTCTATGATTGTTTGATGTAAAAGGGAATGAATGCCTTGTTTTGATCTCATGCTTTGGGAGTCCTCTTTGTGTTTTGTCACCTTTTGAGGAATTTTGTTACAAAATGTTTTGAAACAACGATTGCATTCTTAGTGTTTTTTTTACATCTCTTTTGCATTCATCCTTCATTAAGAAGATTTGTGTTTATTTAGTTTTCGTCTCAAAGTGTTCTTTTTGTTAAAATGCATTAGATCACATTGCATGGAAAAGTGTTTTTTGAGATTTGTCATTGAACTTAGATCACATTGTTTAATGATTGAAAACTAGAAATCGCTTTGAGTGCATCACTGAAAGCTGTATTGTTAAGATTCCTATTTCACTTCTAAAATGCATTTACAAAATTTCATTATTGAAAATAGCAGAAATTATACAGATTACAATTTCATAGCGAAAAGAATTTTGCATAGATTACATTGCATAATTCGCTTCGTTGAATGTTTTAGAATACTTTTGGATAGTGAAAGTCATCTAGTTTGGAAAAGTTTCATTTTCGGTTTTGCTGTTTATTGCATCATTGTTTGAAGCTCTTCCCTTAACTAGATAGCATTCATCGAATTGAAAAGTTTTCTTTTCTCATGTAGCTGCATACAGGAGATTGTCATATGACGTACGGTAGGGCCTTGAAACTGAAACTTAATTGAAGATCAACTATAAAATTTATTCAATTAACCTAAGGCAGCATTGGAACTTAACGGAACATTTTTAGAAGGTCTAGGCTAGAGACGTGTTCCGGCGTCGTTAAACCTAGCAGCTATCGCTCGCCTTTTGGCTTTAGACAACGCTAGTACGGACTTGTGCTCCACGTACCGTCGCGTATATAAAGGGAGACCCCATTAGGTTTCAATCCTTTATCCATAGGAAGCCGAGTCTGCCGCCCTATACCCGTGATACATCGAACACAGCATTCGGGGAGATTGCCTACACATACGGAAAGTCCTTGGTCAATTTCTGTTTCATTATTGAAACCAAGGTGTATATTGCAGTTCACGGTTATTTGGTACACCCTTTGCCTAGCATTCCTGAGCAGTCGGTTTGATCTTTACTGACTCCCTAAATTTGAAAAGATCATCAAGTGCTTGTCCTTTCACGCTTGTTTCCAATCTGAAAGTGATAGAGTCACCTTTTGCCTGTTTCTTGACTCTTAAAATATGAAACGGTAGAGTTTTGTTTCAATGTTTTAAAATTTAACTGCCCACGAAATATTCCTGGTTAAAGTTAGTTTCCTTAGGGTGTTGTTCTGAAGATTTTTTCTGATGGCAACTTTTCCAGATTTCACCAACCAAGGAATCCGCTCCGATGGGAATCTGAGTCCTTTTCCTCCTTTTTGAAATGTTATGTTTCCTTACATGGCAACGTTGTCCCTTCCTCGGTTGACCGTTGCTGCCCTGGTTGCTTGTTCCGTGGTCCTGAATGTCTCGGCTACTGGTCAATCAGTTCCTCCACCTGAATAACATCATGTTGATTCCAAGGTGGACCTCTCCCCTTCTTCGCCTGTTTCTGCGTCCTCCTCTTCTACTTCGCCTGGTGAAAGTCTGGATTCAAGTAACCAGGTGGCTAAGAAGAAGAAGAAGAAGAAGTCTGATAAGCGAGAGGCTAAAAGTGCAGCCACTGTTTCTGAAATATCTCCTCTCGATAAACCTTCCAACCCTCCACGGAAAGTCAAGTTCCCTTGCCTGTTGTGCACGGGAGACCATCTTCTTCGAGACTGCCCTGGCATCCCCAAGGTGCTCGAAGCATGGTCCGATGGCTATCCGCCGTTGCCTTTGACTTCCAGGAGCCAAGTTGTAAAATGCCTTCTGCACCAATGTTGAGGGTTATTCCTGCGTTGGCCAGGAATCTCACCAACCGTAAGTTGTGTGGACAAGCACCGTTGCGATTCACCTTTTTCCTTTATATGATGAAGCCGAAGTGGCTGACAACTCAATCGTGCCCACACCACACGCCCTTCAATTGTTAAGGAATTCGGGCTTTCTTTTGAGTCCTCTCCGGTACCGATCTTATTACCGGGCGAAGAACACCGTCGATCCCACCCCCTGCAATTCACAACTACTTAACCGTCCCCATCACAACCATTGTCGAGGGACCTGGGGTCACCCAAATTTTCCGTCCATGTGACACTGTAGTTCTTTCGCCGCAGAGTGGATCTCACACCCCCCATGTCCTTCTGATCTCTTCAGATTCTTCAGACTTGGAGAAAGATTCTCCTGTCCCTGTACCTCAAGAAGCTCTTCCTCCGCCTCCCATGATGGAGGCTCCGGAGGATATTCCTCCCGCCTTCAAGATGGAGGTTGTGGAGGATGCTCCTTCTTCTTCCGTAACACCAGGGGAAGACCATCTCGGTTCGATGGTAGCCCCTCTAAGTAGTTTGGTTGCTTCCTTCGATTGGAGTCGATTTGCAGGATACCGCCTTCCGTCTTATGTGCCTTTCGAGATCACAGTACAGGCTCTTGGTCTGGTCGTACCCAACACCATTATAGATGAAGGTGCGTCTGTTAGTATTCTATCCTCAACTACCTGGAAAGCTTTCGGTTCACCACCACTTGCGCCTGTTACGCAGAATCTGTTGACTTTTAACAGAAGGACGAGTCAACTGTTAGGGATCCTTCCGAGGTTACCTGTTACTTTGGGAGGTAAAATTGTCTATTGGACGTGATGGTTGTTCCAGGCCCCTTGGATTTCAATCTGCTCTTGGGGCATGATTACACCTATGCCATGGGAGCACTTGTCTCCTCCCTCTTTCGTGTGGTCTATTTTCCGCATGAAGGAAGGATTGTGACCATTGATCAGCTTTCATTCTTTGGTCCTGATGTGCGCCACTGCCATCATCCTTCCCCGGTTTTTATCCACCCGTTGTATCTCGCCCACCGTACATCAACCACGGGTCGCTCACCCCGTGCTCGTTTCCGTGATGATGTCGCCGTGCACGGCGTCGTTAACAATCACTCAGATGTTTTCTCTCCGTGCCTGGCCCGACAAGAATTTTTTTATTATGACGTTTTTGTTAGGAGCATGAAGTTCTCTCCTCTGTCAAGCTCTTTAAAACAAAACTAAAGTTATTTTATATGTCTGTATTTTCTCGTGTCGTTTCAAAATGAATATGTCTTTATGGAATTTCGTCTTGTGCTGTCTTTAAAATGAAATGTTGATGTTGAGCAAAGTCTTTGTCTTATGCCAAGTTTCCTTAAACCATGAAACAAGGTGTTCTTGAGGATAGTTATTTTAATGTGTCAACTCTCGTTAAATAATGAAACATGCTCTTGCTCAGTCTTGTCTCGATCTCAGCCTCAGATTCGAACTTGAACCTTCACTCCATCTACCTTTCATATGGACTGAAGCTTGGGGGGCATGTACCTTGAATTGAGTCACCATGCTGAGGGCATGCTTACTTTTTCAAGCATAGTTTGTTTCCGTTTCAAGCTTGTGTAAAAATGAAACCGGTTTCAAGTATAGTTTATCTTTGTTTCAAGCTTGTGTAAAAATGAAACCAACTTCAAGCAGAGTTTCCTGATTTCAAGCTTGTGTAAAAATGAAACAAGCCCATTTCCACTTCTTTGTGACGTTTACTTTACTGTCTTTGTTTTTGCCGTAGATGAGCCTTGGTTTTCTCACTCCATCGCTACCATCTGTTTGATCATATGCCTTCACTTGGTTGTTTTACCCGTTCCTGAGGAGCCGCTGCGATGAGTGGTCTTGTTAGCCAGCCTCTTGACTTTTATCATGTTCTGAGTAGTTCCACCATTGCCGGAACCAGTAGCTACCATTTATACCACTCGTTCCTCCAGGAGGAGTCAACTTTTAGCTCTTTTCTGACTCTCTAAACATGAAAAGATTGCAGAGGCCCTTGTCATTTCGATCTCGTTAAAATGGACACGAATCGAAATCTACCCAGTATACGTTTACCCCTTTTTCGGGCTGGGATGGATTGATTACGAAAAAGGAATACCCTAGCCTATCGCGACTAGGAGGTTTTCTCGGATATTGTTTTCTACCTTTTTGGATCTGAGGAACTATTGACGAAAAGGGATCTTTGGAGTTTACTTTTCAGCTATCTTTTCAAACTCTCTAAACATGAAAAGACGCCGAGTTCTTCCTTTGTCAGACTCGTTAAACTCTGATGACATCGGAAATTGTCAATAATGACGTTCTCCTCCTTCCTCCTTCCTAGGACTCGTTAAATGCACTAGGATGGATTCGCCCGAAGGGCGGACTTATATTACAAGCATATGCTATCCCCTTCAAGCTTGTTATTAAAAATAATTGGGGTACTCGCCAGAAATGGTGGGGGAAAAATGGAACCATCATCGTTGTCATCGGCAGTATGTCGCTCTTGAACATGGCGCTTGTCTGCATTCGTGTCGGGTTGGGGATATCTCATCTTGTTTTTCACTTGCCTCCGTGGGTTTGGGTGATCCCTTTTGACCTCTCATCTGCTCTTTGCCTCGTCACTATGACCTCTGATCTTTTGATGTCAAATACTGCCAAATCCATTGTCGTGCCGTCAATATGTTCAAGAGAAGTTGACCTCTGCACATATCAACCTTCCTCTGATTCTCATACGATCCTGATTCACAACAAAAACATCATGTTCCTCTGTCTCATGTAGATGATGTGGGAAACACTATGGCCCACCTTCGATCAAGGTCACTTCCTGTCGACTTCAGCTCATTATCCAGGAAGTTGGTCTAGAGACTCTTTCATGGTACCTTGGAGCCTGCATGCCTCAATGGCAGGTTCGTCGCATTCGACGTGAGGTTTTCATCATTGGCCTCCGATCGAGTGATTCTACGGGTGTTCGACGCCAACTCATTGATTCACACGCCGTAGATTGTACCTATAGTACCTTGAGGGCCATTGTCATTATTGGTGGTTCCTCTCGCGTCTGTTAACAGCTTTCATCATTGGCTGGTAATCAGACGATGTTCTTGCATGTTCGACTTCAGCTCACATATTTGCATGCTTGAACTTGTACTTTGTTTGGGTCGAGATGGAGCGCAAGACCCTGGATTGTGTCTGTTGTAATCCAGGCTGCGATTGTGGATTATTATCATTATGTACATGACTCACTGATTGGATGGCTGCGACCATACCTGAGTCTAGTTGTTTGATCTTAGTTGGATGGCTGTGTCCATACCCTGGATCCGGATTATAGCATACTCTGTTTCGGATGGCTGCACCCATACCGCATACACATCATGTACTTGAGATATCAGTTGTATTTTTCTGCACAGGTTTTCCGACGGCGGGGCTTCAGTTGAACATGTTCTCGTAAAGCATTTCACCCCTCTCTCTCTCTCGGGCCTCATGCTTTAGGGGGCATCTGTTACACAGTAATTTGTCACCGTCCCTGCAATTCCCATCTCGCCCATTGGAGGGTCGTTTCTGTGACCAATAAGCAGTGTCATGCCTTGCAAATACCATCATTGCATCCATTTCCATGAGGACAACATTTCTTCTGTTGATCATTTCCTGAGCAGACCCCTAAAAACACCTGTTTTTGCCTTGGCGCTGGTAGCCCGTTATGTACTCGCGCCAATGAGGAAAATTAACACTGAGCCCGCGCCAATTGGCACTCTGTCCTAGTTAAGCGCCCGCGCCAATCTACTTTTGGAAATTTTTTAAAAAAAGAGGCAAAGTTTCAATTACAACAACTTCGTGGATGAGTCATCATGAGTGGTTTCGACTGAATAACCACGGCCTTCCTCCTTTGGCCTCTTGTTTCCACCTTATGGGGAACCTCCCAAAGGATAAGGCCTCCCTTCCACTATTGTAGGGATCCCAACCTCCTCCTCTCTATAAATATAGCCTTCATCCAATGATGGGGCAAATGGCGGTCGATGGCCTCAAGTGCCTAAGCTTTGAATCTCCATATTCCCAAGAGCCTTTGTGCTGTAAAGAGCCCTCTTTTTCCTTAAGGCCGACTCAAGTAAGGAGACCATCGTCGAGAGACTCTGGAGAGGTTTTCCCTTTCCTTGGCGAGCTTTGCGAGACGTGGACGACTGGAGACCCATCCGAAGGAGACCGCGACGTCAAAACTTGGTTGTAATCTCTCTTCGTTTGTTATTTAATAGATGATTATGATTATGGTTCCACTCTGTTTTCCATCATGTTAATATGAGTAACATCCTTTCTGACTGATGTTTAGTTACGTATGCCGGATTTTATGCTTGTATCTGTTTGTTTCTTCCATGTGCAGGTGTTCATCCGCGGAGATCGTGGAGGGATTGTGATCTGCCAAGGCTGAGGAACGGGGACGCTTCTTCTTCAGATCATAGCGTTGGAATCCAGGTAGGCTTCTATCCCTAGTCTCTTCATTCGTAACTAGGAACTTGCATCATAACATTATTTGATTGTTGCTAGACCCCTGCTGGGCTAGTAGGGATCGCCTCTGTCCGCAGAGGGGATTTACCTCCTCAACAATAATTTTTGGAAAGAAGACTATCTTCAGAAGAGTAGAAAAAATGTGTCACAAAGATGTTGGGTTATTAATTTCAGATCATCTACAAAAAGGGATGCTAAATGTTGTTGTATATGCACTGTTAAGAAAGGATGAGGACGTGGAAGCATTTTTTTGTGCCATTTCTATTATCTAACCAGATTGGATAATGGAAGCAAGAGAGGAATGTAATAATGACAAAGAAGTGTGGACAGACATTCAAAAGTTGCAACAAGACCAGAGTACATCTGATACATTTAGTTGGAAAAATGATTCCTTATCATACAAAGATCACTCATATATTTGTAATAATTCCCAACTAAAACGAAAGATTCTTTTGGAATTACACACCTCTCCCTTAGGAGGACACTCATGATTTTTAAAAACTTACCACAGGGTGAAGATTTTTTTTTTGGAGATGGCCTTAAATTTGATATTCATAAGTTTGTGGTGGAATTTTTGGTTCCAGAAAAATAAGTTTGAGACAATTAAGACCCCGGGTCTGCTACAACCTTTATCCATTCCAAGTAAATGTTGGGAGGATGTTTCAATGGATTTTATCATAGGTTTACCTAATTCCAAAGGAAAGCGTGTCACCATGGTGGTATTTCATAGACTTACCAACCCCAAGTGTTAGCTCAATCAATTGAGTCCCTAATGTTAAGCACTTTTCCAGTTGGGGGTCACATGATCAAATATCCTTGATGCCCAAGAGGTTAGGCCTCGTATGTATGGCTGCCGATAGATCCCCTCGGTAGGGTCTATCAAGATTTTCAGACCATGGATTTAACTGGGTTAATTTGTGCGGGCACATGGATTCATGAACCACTGTGAAAAAAAAAAAAAAAAAAAATTTCATAGACTTACCAAGTATGCACACTTTTGTGCATTGTCTCATCCATTCAAAGTGAGTACAATTGCTACTGTATTTATGGAAACAATTAAAAATATACATGGAAACCCAAATATTATTGTAAGCGACAGAGATCCCATTTTCACTAGAAATTTTTGGACGGAATTATTTTCTTTTTTGTGTACTCAACTAGCTCATAACTCATCTTATCATCCTCAATCTGATGGGAAAAGTAAGATAGTGAAAAAAAATTTGGAAGGATATCTTCATTTCTTTGTATCTGATAAACAAACATAATGGGTCAAGTGGTTACCTTTGGCTGAATGGTGGTATAACACTTCCTTCCACACTGCAGCAAAAATGACCCCATTTATTGCACATTATGGATTTCATACACCGTCCATCACATCATCTTTAAGAGAAAATTCAAAGGTTCAAGCAGTGGAATATCACATCGATCATCATCAACAAGTTCTCCAAATCTTAAAGGATAACCTCAATTTGGCACATAATCGAATGAAACAACAGGCAAATCAACATCGTAATGAGAGGATTTTTGATGTAGGCTACTGGGTATTTTTACGGATACAACCATACAAACAATTTTCCCTCAAGAAAGCTAAGAAGGATAATAAATTATCTCCAAAGTAATATGGTCCTTACAAGGTGTTGTAAACTATTGATACTATGGCATACAAATTGGAGCTTCCTGCATCTTCCCGTGTGCACCCAGTTTTCTATGTTTCATGCTTAAAGAAGGTTATAGGTAACTTCCAGTTCAAACAATATTACCAAAACTTGGTGATGAAGGAAAAATAATATTGGAACCTAAAACAGTCACATAAACAAGAACTTAACAGCTATGAAATCGATCAATTTCAGAGTATCTCGTCAAGCAGAAGGACTTACCCACTAAAGATTCTATATGGGAGGATGAGAATTTTATATAGAAGAATCCAGAACTACTCAAGCATTGAGGACAACCCTTTTTTGAAGGAGAGGGGCATGGTAGGTCCCTATATTACTAGTGTATTGCCTTATTATTATTAGTGTATCCCCCTTATTGTTATTGTTGTACCCGTGTAGTCCCCATATTGTTATTATTGTGCCCCATAAAATACAACTATTGTTATTGTTGTGCCCCTACATTATTATTGTTAGGTCAACTAGGATTATATTGTGACCCCATAGACTCTTATATATAGAAAGGAGGTTATATCATTTGTATCATCCAATAATTGTTCATATATGTAATGTAAAGGAGGTTTCCCCCTCGAAGAGGCTGATTTCTAAGTCCTTGATCTATATTTTCTTCTATTATGTGGGTTGGTTTTATAACAAGGAGGATTTTGGAAGATGGATCGAGATGTTAGAGAAGGAGGATGGAAAGCCTTCAAATTTCCCATGCCCTCCCTATTTCTAAATTATCTTGGGGATGAGGCTTATTGTCTTGTGATCATGGTAGTGAGTCCTTTTTGATAATGAGCAGGCATTGGAGGTGAGATAAATGTTATTGATGGAATGATGCAATAATGTTCATGATGATGTGATATGCATGTGTTCTTGCAGAGGCGATGTTACGGTTGGATTATCTACCCAACTAATCACCATCATAGGGGGATCCAACACATGATGTTATTGAAGAGTTATGACAAGATTTGGGCATGAAGCAAGTCATGAATAGATTTATATAGATGCTGACATGGAGATATCATTCGTAGAAATGGAGTTTTCCATGATGTTTGATGTCGAGGAGGACACCCTTTTTAAAGTGGGGGAGGATGTCAGGACTTCGAGTTGGGAATGCCCAAGGAGTGTAGAAAAATTAAAGTCGTATAATGGGCGTGCCCATGATGTGTGATGGGCACTCATGCTCGATTATAGGAGACTCAATTCGGTTAAAGGTGTTTGGGGTGGAGGCGTTCAGATAAAGGTGACTCTGGTGGATATGTTTAGTTGTGTGCAGTCCCACCATCAGTTAAAGGAGCACACACTCACAACATTTTTTTATGTGTGATGAATGGGATAACACGTCATAGCAATCACACTATGTTGGGTGGGCTCCCGCTTATCGTGTGGAGTGACTAGTCATAGAGGCAACACGTGCGACATGATTTGGGAGCCCGAGGCAGGCGAGTAACTGGGTAGTGAGATGAGTGGGTGAGTTGTGATGGGGTGGATGAGTCATGATGTGCTGCACGAGTTGTGATGGGATGCACAATTCAGGTTGCGATGGGAAACTTGTGGGAAACACGGGTGGGCTGACCCACTACGAAAAGATATTGAAGGGGCATGTGTTAAGTGTGTGCACAAGTCGACGGGGTGCACATGGGTGGGTTGAAATATGGTGCAACCAAAGGATACACCAATTCGTGAATAATTCCCATCAGTGGAGGGCATATATATATGGAAGAGGCATTCAGTGGAAGGAGGCATCGAATCATCAAACCATAAAACATAACTTAAGAGCTGAATGAAGTAAAAAGGAGGCTGAGACATACGGGAAGAGGTGTGGCAAAGATGCAGGACTAAATTATTTCCGAAGGGGAGTGTTGGGGCTTTCACAGATCGGGTGGAGAGTCTAACGCCAAGGGGGAAGGTCACAAGGCAATAGTATACCCGACAGTAGCACGACACACGACTGTAGCACCATTAGTCCATGTGAAACATAACACAAGGTCATTTCACATAATGTTTTGGTGGAGTTACGTTACGGTGGGTCGTGGTTGCGTAGTGCGGCACAACAAGATTGATGACTGAGCGAGAAACATGTGTCAACATAACACGACATAGTTAATAGGGCGAAGAGAGAGTCGGGTTGCAACACGACGAGGTTAAAGAATAGTGCAGGTGTGCAGGTTGAGGGATGCATGATGAGAAAACAAGTTAGGCAGGGCATGTAGGAGTTGCATGATGATGATGAAGTTTAGGCAGAAATGTGAAGGTGCTGCATAGTAGTATTTGTGAAGTGCACGACTAGTGCATGAGATTGAACAAAAATTGTGTAGTTTATTTAGAGGCTTCACTGATTCGTGAGTTTCCCCTCCCATTTATGATATGTGTGTACATTTTTTAATGTTGTTTATTTTCTTTGCATATGAAGACTAACTAATGAAAGATAAATGAAATGGTTTTCGTTGTGTGATAAAACTTGGTGAAAAATTGGTTAAGTGTTACAGGTACAGAAGAACTCACAGTGTTGTTGGGCACCACAAGGCGACCACATGAAGACACCACTAGAGTAGGGGTGTGACAGAGAGGGAGGGAGGTATAAGAGAGAATAGGAGAGAGGAAGGAAGATATAGAGGAGGGGAGAGGTATGGAGCTCAAGGGGGAGAGAGAGGTAGGAAAGAATAAAGACATAAAGAGATAGAGGTGGAGAGAGAGATAGAAAGTGAAAATGGAGATATGGAGAGAAAGTGAGTGAGAGAGGAGAGGGAATAGAGATAAGAGGAGAAGAGAGAGATAACGAGAGAAGGGGAAGAGAGAGAGAGGGAGATACAGATATGGAGGGGAGAGAGAGAATGAGAGAGGGAGATAATGATATATTTCGAGGGAAGAGAGAGACAAAGCATGACAGGTAGGGCAGAGAGAAAGGGAGGTGGGAGAGAAAGGGAGAGAGAGTAAGGAATAGAGATGAAGGAAGAGAGAGAGGACTCAATAGAGAGGGAGAAATATTGAGTTGTAGGAGGGGTGAGAGGGAGGGAAGAAGAAATAAATAGAGGGAGAAAGTTGGAGAGAGAGAGTGAGTGAAAAGGGAGATATGGAGTGAGAGTGAGGGAGAGAGGAGAGTGGGAAGAAATAGATAGAGAAGGAGAGAGAGAGGGGGGGCAGAGAAGGGGAATAGAGAGAGAGAGGGAGAGGGAAATATATACATGGAGAGAGAGTGTGTATGTTTTGGGGGTGAGATAGAGTGACAAGGAATGAGAGATAGAGATATATAGATATATATATTTTTGATCCCATGTTGGATAATATAGTTTTCAAATTCACTTGAAGTGTACTCTTTTCCATTATCAGTGCAAATAGATCCAATATGAGATTGTGAATCATTTTCAATGAATGCATGAAAGTTCTTGATTGTTTGAAAAGCACCAGATTTCTTGTTCAATAAATAAACCCAACACATTACCATTTACCATCAATAAATATCATCATATATTTATTACCATTTGTAGAAGGAACACATTAAATACACTTAATGAATGAGTTCACGTTTTCTATGTGCTTTGAACAGAATAATTAAAAATATTTTTTTCATGATTTTCACAATACAAGCATCACATTGCTGAAGCTCAGATTTGTAGACAATCTATTATCATTCAACAAGCGAAGGTTGTCAATTCAAGTGTCCAAATCTAGCATGCCATAGAAGACTTGATGGAAATGTACCTTCATCATAGTGAGAACTATATGAATTTTTCAGTGCATGAACATAGGTTCCTTGCAACTTCAGAATTCTTTCTTCTTCTTTCCCAGTCATGACAAGTGAGTGATCTGATGGTTTTATGACTGCGACCTTGCCATTAAATATATGAATGGAGTGTCCTTATTCGCGGATGTGGACCAAATACAAGAAATTCGAGTCTGATGGTGCCAAGCCCTCATGGCTTGAGTTTTGACTTATCTGCAAAATATACTGCTCCATCAACTTTGTTAGTGAATTCTTCAAACAAATCTCTCCTAAAATTCATGTGGCAGGTTTCTCCTGAATCAAGCAACTAATCATCTTTCCATGAAGCAAGTGAAGCATTGAAAAAATCTTCATTTACTCCAATGCTACAATGTCCCACTACATAGTGAGATAATTCAGGTGCTTTACCTTTTATTTTTTCATTGGTTTTATTTTTTCATTAATTTCTTTCTCACTCAACTCTGCCACAAGGAAACTTACATGTGGATGCATCATGTCCACCTCTATTTCATCATATGCAATGAAGATACCACTTTTCTAGTTGGAACTATCTACCCCCCCTTGCCTCTAAAATTCCTCCCTTTTCCTCTTCAACCACCTCTTCCTCTAAAATAATTTCGTGCATGATTATTCTCTCTATGGGAAATACACACAACTTATCCATAAGACTAAGGAGTTATATTCTTCCCAAAAACCTTCTCTATCTTAGAAACCTTCTTCTCAAGGGAGTCAAATGTAATCTCCTTAATATTTCTACTTTCTTGCAATGAATCAAGATAATGTGAATAAGGGGGATATAGTTCCTTGACATAATATATTAGATGGATGTCTATTTCAACACCAGTGGTTTTTATATCATGCATAATGGATCTTAATTATGATTCTAAATCAAGAGGGTCATCATTTTTCAATTCAAGACTGAACAATTTAATCATGAATTGGAAAAATTCAAGTTCAGAGTGTGAGTCATATAGTTCCTCTAACTTCTTTAAGGCGTCAAAATAATTTGAGAATGGTGAAATATGGCGACTCACCTATTCATTTATAAATTCTAAAATCAAGGCACATGCCTTTTTGTTCTTATTTTTCCAAATGGAAATCTCCTTATCTGAGTTGGGATTTTCCTCTCCAAAACTCATTAAAAATTAATTGTATGGAGAGACACTCTTCACGATGACACTTTTCGGTGGAAGGAGGATCGAATGATTGAACCATAAAACCAAAATTCAAAGATAAATGAAATGCAAAGAATGCCAAGGAATATGAGTAGAGGTGCGGTGGAGTTGTAGGACTAAAGTATTTCTGAAGGGGAGTTTTGGGGTTTCTGTAGGTCAGGTGGAGAGCCAAATGCCAAGGGGACATGACGCGAGGTAGTATTATACCTAAAGGTAGCATGACACATGACTGCAGCACTGATAGTGTGCATGGAATACAACACATGGCCATTTCACATAGTGTTTAGGCGAAATTACATTATGGTGGGCCGTGGTGGCGTAGTGCAAGACGACAAGAATAGCCTTCCAAGCCATAAAAATAGCATTCCAAGCCATGATTTTTTTCAAAATTAGAGCTCATTAATCAATATTTTTCTCTAGGTCTTGAAATATATTCTATTTTTTCCTTATTGCATCTTCATTGGCTTCGACCTCTGCTGGTGCTAGTTGAAATCCTGCAAAAAACATGTCTTCATTTATGCCAATTTGTAGTTAATGACTACCATTTCAGTCCTAAGTTAAGTCTGTAGAAATTCAATTTTGATCTGCATCAATTCAAGCTTGGAATTGGTCAATAGTTGGAAGGATTTATGATCTCTCTCTTTAGCCTCGTTTTTCTAGTTGAAGGCACTCAATTGCCTCTAGAACGCTTTCCATAATCTATTTGATGTTGACTTTTTCAATGTTATGAGAAGAGGAGCCAACATTGTCCTTAGAGAACATGCACAACCTCAACACTTACTCACAATTGCTGGCTCAAATTGTGACTGATTCTCTAGAACATATCCCTGAGGATGAAATATAAACTTCTCTATTGAATATAATCCTGTAGGGTCCTATTGCAGAGATGGTTATATCCATCATGAACTTTGATCCCCTTCCTTGTCACAAGTGAATGCAGGCCTAGTCATCTATTTCTATTTGACTTCGAGATTCTTTTTGGACTTGTAAATTGATACAAAGGAAGTGAGGGAAGGTGTTTGACATGAGGCAAATTGAATGTAAACTCCTCAAACGATTAAAAATTTGAAGTCCAAAAAACGGCAGTGAAAACAAAGGGCATTTGATAGCTAACTACACATGCCATTTGTGGATGCAATATAAATAGGAGTACTAGAGGGGTGGTGTCCGAGGCTGGGCAATAAATGGCGACCACTAGACGATATGGGTCATCACCTATGTAACCTTTATCCTCCAAAAATATAATTTCTCTTCAAACCCTCATATATTAAGATTTTTAAATGCTCATTGATGCAAATAATTTTTCCTTTTTTTTGTTACTAGGAGGATTCATGGCAATGGGGAATTTAATATACATATATTATTCAATTTCATAATCTCTTGGTTTAATCTTGTTCCTTTCTTAACTAACTCATCCGTTGTTGAATTAAACTTTCTTAGAACATGATAAAGTTCAATTTTTTCAAACTATTGAATTTTTAGGAGAATCTGAAATATAATGGGAGAGAGGTTGCAATTGTGCTATCATTTAGCCTCCCAAACTCGTGAGATTACTATCAATGAATCACCAAATGTCATGATATTTTGGATCATCTTTTCAATGACTAGTTGTAAAACTTTCCAAAGAGCAAGGAACTCTACTTGGGTTGGTTTAAACCCCCAATCCCCAAGCATATTGTATCTCAATTTTTTCATTGGGGCAAAAGATCAGCCCTCTCACTCTTGCCACCTCCGATTTTATCAAAAAATTAAAATTAAATCTAGAAGAAAAAAGGTATGGGGGAGAGTGTTGTATGTAAATGTTTGTAAACATTTACACGTGGCCTTAATTCAAAAATAATAAAAGGTTAAAATTATTTGCGTGGAGAGGCACTCTTCAAGATGAAATCTCGCAAACTTATTAGCAGAGCATAACATGAGGGCATCACATCCCACAAAATTATTAGTAGAGAGTTACCTCGAGGGCATCAAGGAGAATTGACCCAGTGACCTCCCTAATTGAGGTAACCTTAGGGACATAGGTATGGTAAAGATGTTTTATTGTGTTGTAAATATTTTAACTTGGCTATAATAAAATAAAAATAAAATTTAAATTTAAAAATAAAATAAAAGAAAAAAGATAATAATGATAATTATCAATAAAACATTTTTACTTTGATTAATTACATAATAATAAAACTAAAAATGAAATAAAATAAAAAAGTTGATAATTATTTTTATAATTAATTATAATTAATAATAAAGTGAGTCTAGATCCATCTTAACTTCTAAGAGGGATAAAATTTCTTGAGACTAAAACCTTTTTTAAAGTGAAAAGAGATTTGATCCCTCTAGACTCTTGGTAGATGGAGAGTTAAGATGAATTTAGAATGATGTAAATATAATGACAATAATTATAAATTAAAATGAATTGTAAAATGAAATTGTAATTACACGTGGAAGAGTGTTCTATGTAAAGAGAGCAAAGGTACTAGCACTATGGGGACTATTATGGTTTTTCTCACAGCTCTGCATTGAGAATTTATGGGTGTTTGCTGACTCGAAGGTACTCATTGATTACCTTAATAAAGGAAACAAGCTATCTCCAGGTCATCTCGAGACTTGGCTAGAGCACATCAAGATGTTAAGGAACTCCTTCACTACTAGACATTTTAAGCACATTTTCTGCGAAAAGAACTCCGAGGCTGAGAGACTTTCCAAAAAAGGTTTGTATGGTGTTTTTGGTCAGATGTTTTATGAGCTATCAGATTCAGTTGGGGAAGGTGCTAAAGGTATGGTCCG
Organism: Pinus albicaulis; assembly: GCA_034641835.2. Classification (NCBI taxonomy): domain Eukaryota; kingdom Viridiplantae; phylum Streptophyta; class Pinopsida; order Pinales; family Pinaceae; genus Pinus; species Pinus albicaulis. The sequence continues at coordinate 58,356 of JAXQQM020092806.1, forward strand.
GTTCTCTTAACACTTATCAACCGTACACTTTAGGTTTCTCTTCCGGTTCAGGTTGTAGTTCGCCACCAACACCGTACTCTATAGGTTTTCTCGGTAGGAGGTCGGGGTTTGGTTTTGTCGGTCGTTTTCTCAGGTTGTTGTGTGATGGCACCTGATTCTCGAAAGTGACCATCTAGTCACAACATTTTTACCTTTCTCGCTATAAGGACAAGAGGCTACTGTAGGTGGAGGAAAGAAGAGAACTTATGAAAGTGAAGAGCTCTTTTTATTTTTTGATCATAGCATATCGATTTTGTAAGAGGGAAAGAAGGTTTTAAAATGATAAGTCTGTAGGATTTTAGTTGAATACTGTTTGGAGGATAAGTTTTTCCTTAAGATGTAAGGTTACAGTGGAGTTTTTACTCAGTCTATTTTTGTAGGAAACTTAAGTTTGTATTGAATTGGACATTGTATATACCAATGTTTTTCTACTTGAAAAAAAAAATTCTATTTGATGTTGAATTTTTCAATGTTATGAGAAGAGGAGCCAACGTTATCCTTTGAGAACATGCACAACCTCAAAACTTACTTACAGTTGCTGGCTCGAATTGTGACCGCTTCTCTAGAACATATCCCTACGTGGTTTAGATCACTGAGGATGAAATATAAACTTCTTTGTCGAATATAATGTTGTAGGGTACTATTGGAGAGATGGTCATATCCATCATGAACTTTGATCCCCTTCCTTATCAAAAGTGAATGTAGGGCTGGTTCATACATGTCTATTTTACTTCAAGATTCTTTTTGGACTTGTAAATTGATATGAAGGAAGTGAGGCAATATCTTCAACTTGAGTCGAATTGAATTCAAAGTGGTTGAAAGATTAAAAATTTAAAGTCCAACACAAGGAAGTGAAAACAAAGGCCATTTGAGAGCTAACTTCACATGCCATCTATGGATGCAAGATCCACATGATGAGTACTAGAGGGGTGGTGTCCAATTCCCAGAAATAAATGACAACCACTAGACCATATGGGTCGTCACCTATGTAACCTCTATACTAAAAAAAATATGCTCTCTTCAAACGCTCATATATCAACATTTTTAAATTCTCATTGATGCAAATCATTTTTCCTTCTTATTCTATTAAGAGGAGTCATGGAAATGTGGAATTGAATATACATCTATTATTCAATTTTATAATCCCTTGGTTCAATATTTTTCCTTTATTAGCTAAAGCATCCGTTGTTAAATTAAACTTTCTTAGAACATGATAAAGTAACTTCCTTAGAACATGATAAAGTTCAATTTGTTCAAACTGTTGATTTTTTAGGAGAATCTCAAACATAATGGGAGAGAGACTGCAATTGTGTTGGCATTTAGCCTCCCAAACTCACAAGATTACTATTAATGAATCACCAAATATCATGATATTCTGGACCATCTTTTCAATGACTAGCTCTAAAACTTTCCAAAGAGCAAGGAACTCTACTTGGGTTGGTTTCCATCCCCAATCCCGAAGCATATTGGAAAGATCAAAAGATCAGCCCTCCCGCTCTTACCACCTCTGATTTTATAAACAATTTTAAATTATATCTAAAAGAAAAAAGGTATGGGGGAGAGTGTTGTATGTAAATGTTTGTAAACATTTACATCTTCCCTTAATTAAAAAATAATAAAATGTTAAAATTAATTGCTTGGAGAGGCATTCTTCAAGATGACAATGGTGCGAGCTTATTTGTAGAGAGTTAGCTTGAGGGAATCAAGGAGAATTTGTAGAGAGTTAGCTTGAGGGAATCAAGGAGAATTTGTAGAAAGTTAGCTTGAGGGAATCAATGAGAATTGACCGACTAAACTCCTATTAGCTAGGTGCTTTAGTGATAAAAACTCGACTAATTGAGGTAACCTTAAGGACATAGATATGGTAAAGATGTTGTATTCTATTGTAAATATTTTAATCTCGTCAAAATAAAAGAAAAATAAAATTTAAATTTAAAAAGACAATAAAAGAAAAAATAATAATAATAATTATCAATAAAACATTTTTACTTTGATAAATTACATAAAACTAAAACTAAAAATAAAATAAAATAAAAAATAAAATAAAAAGTTGATAAGCGAGAGACAAAGCAAGCGGATTGAGTGCATGGCTTCTGACTGCATTGTCATCTAACGAAGACATTATAAGAAAGTTAGTCGCTTCCTATTGACGATAACGAGAAAGTGAACCAGCCCAACACTTCGATCGCTTCCTATTTGAGTCCTATATTGACGATAACGAGAAAGTGAAGTGGTGCCCTAGTGTTCCCCATTATTGAAGGAGCTCATGTTCACTGTGAGATCCAGTGCAAGACATCAATTTTGCTGCACTTTGGGGAACACTAGGGCACCACTTCACTTTCACGTTGTCGTCAATATATGACTCAAATAGAGTCGATCGAAGCAAAGGATCTTTTGCTTTCTTACAATCGGGATCCATGCACTTAATCCGCTTGCTCTGTCTCTTGCTTATCATTGTGGTGTACCTGTCTTTCAAATCTTCTCTGCACACACATCATAGACTGTAGACTGTACCTGTAGATTGCGGTCTAATGGCAACACCGGCTTGCGAAAACAACCACTCAAGATCCACTGAACATGTAATCATGGAGACCCCTAAACCCTAAATCCCTTACTAGGGTGTTGAATCGCTCCAAAAGCTAGCAAACACAATTTAGCTGGAGGTAAAATAAAAACATGGTGACATCTCATTTATATTAGCATCATTAATTTTAAATGTATTAAACAATCGAGATTTTGGATGTAGTGCATGTTTAAATTTTTTTTTTTAATTAGAAGAATTTTTTTCACTGTTACCAATAATTTAATTTATTAGTAGAATAACACATAAATTAAATTATTATTAATAATTTTTTTAATTAATAATATGGTTCTATCTCATTTATGTTTAGATTAGTTTTATTCGTTTTAACTACTAGATTTTGGATGAAGTGTATGTTTAACCTAATTTTTATTAAATGGATTTTTTTCACTGTTACAAATAATTTAATTTATTAATAGAATAATATATAAATTTAATTGTTATTACTAATTGATTTAATTAATAAAATAATGTTTTTAATAAGTATTTTTTCTAAATTTTTATAAAAGGGAAATTTAATCAATGTATTAATAATCTATGAAAAATGGATTGAAAAAAGTAAACAAATTTTAACAATGATAGTGATAGGGTTGATTCAAACAAATGGGGCTAAAAATGTGTTTATCATATTTGTAACAATTTACATATGTTTATAACTACTCATTAGATACCCATTAGATACTCAATAAATCTCTTTAGCCCAAACAACTCATAAATCTAACACAATGGATACATAAATATCACATTGGTAACAATTTACACATATATCTAGATCATGAAGCTCTCTCACTCAAAGAAATTCCAATTCTCTCATATTATTTACATTTTAAGAGAATGTAACAATCTACTCATAAATCTAACACAAACTCCTAAATCTAACACAATGGATACATAAATATCACAATGATAACAATTTAGACATAGATCTAGATCATTAAGCTCTCTCACTCAAAGAAATTCCAAAGCTCTCATATTATTTACATTTTAAGAGCATGTAACAATCTACTCATAAATCTAACACAATGGATACATAAATGACAATTTACACATAGATCTAGATCATGATTTTAGTCTAGGTTAGTTTTACAATAATTACTTTTCTTCTTTGAATTATAATCAGTATGCAAAATTTAACTATATTAAACACCTTTCAATATGACCACAAGTTAATAATGAATTTGTGCTGGTCATTAAGATACACCATTGGTTAAAAAAAAATTATAAACTAGATGTTATGCATATTTAAATTGTAAACCCTTTCAAACTTCAAGATAAAAGATATATGATGAATCAATTTGTATTGTCTTATCTATCATATATCTCACAATTTGTGAACACTTTTGGAGTTGTATGGAACTATTAGATGTATATGCAACACATCATTTTAAGTACCCTCATACATTTTTTTTTACAACATGCATGACTAGGAAAACTGAGATGGAAATTCCATAGCCCATAACACAAATATATTAAAAAAGATTTAGTGAGCAAAATCGATGTAGCATTAAATGCTACGCCTCATGGTATATTGAGAAGGCACAACGCGATGCCAAAAAATATCACCTTATTACTCCAGATGGGATGGGAGTGACATACACATGGGAGGGACATACACATGAAGTAAAGCAGAGCAGAGTTAATTGTAGCAGAGTTAATGGGAGGGACATACACATGAAGCAAAGCAGAGCAAAGCACAATTTTAGATTTGGAAAACAAGGAATCCGGTGTTAGTGACTATAGTTAGGCTAACAAATGCACTGTAAATAATCCGGTGTATGTCACGTCACAGTAATAATGTGTGTAACTTTTCAAATCACGTGCTGCCTTCTCAATATCCTTGTCTATGTACGCTGTCAAAAGCTGCTCGGCGATATTTCAGTTGAAAAAAAAAATTGTTTGATGTTTGGTCTCATCTAACCAAACCTGGACAGATTTCAGGTGCGAATGACTAAACCTGAACAGATTTCAGGTGCGAATGACTGAAAACAAAAATTCTAAAAACATGAGAGTTTATTGTGTAATTATAATGGAGTTGTGTAACGAGAAGGAGGAATTGTCTTGACCGCTAAAAATGCGTGAATGCCGGCAAAACAAAATTAAGAAATTTTATAATAACAGTGTTTAAGTCATGATTTTGATGGTGGAAATGGATTCAACATCATCAAAAACCTCGAAGTCACCCAAAATATTAAAGTTTGATAGTTATAATGTAGATTTACAAAAGTCCCTGCGAGATTTTCTTAAAATCTTATCAGAATTTCTATGATTTTCAGAGAAAAAAAACAGTCCAGTTAAACTACTGCTTTATACATCAGAATTTTCTGAAATATAAAATAGTGACACGTTCAAATCACAATATACCATAAATTAAAAATGGGAGTTACACTTTTGTGAGCCCAACATGTTTTTTTTTTAAATGTATTAATTCATAAATAAAACCTATTAAAATAGATTGAATAAATGTTTTTCATTAAATATTTGTTTATATTTTATTTAGTTAAATCAAAAAAATGCACAGTATCATTTTTTTTAATAAACTTTGCAAAAACAAATTTTTTTTTCTATATCTAAGATTTTATACAGATTTATTGATTTGTAAATTTTCATGTATATTTCAATTAAAATAATACAGAAAATAGTTAATACTGAAATAAAAATTCAGGATTTTTCACTTTCTTTATCACAATACTTCAATCCTTCTCATTTTCGCTAGCTAAAAACTCTTTTACTAGATCCTCTTTTACTAGTCTTTTCTTGATATGTAAGAGGTTATGCATTTCCTATGAAGCAATAGAAATAAAAATGTTAATACTAAAAATGGACAATGAGAAAGACAATGATTAGATGCAATCTTAAATGGTCACATTTTCTCAATCTATAGTCACGAGCGTAAATTCATCTTAACTTTGGATTTACAAGTATTCAGAGGGATCAAATCTTTTGAGATACAAATCTCTTTTAAAATGAAAAGAGATTTAATCCCTCTGAGTCCTTGTTAGATCTAAAGTTAACATGAGCATAGGTTTGTATAATTCCCCACTTTAAATAGACTATATTCCACATGAATACTCTCCGCCAATACCATGGGTTTTCAATACCATGTGTCAATACCATAGGTCATTTTACTATTATTATTATTTTATTTTTATATGGTTATTTTTGTTTTTTTTTACTTAGTTAAAAAGTTTACATTACATTAATATTTTTGTTTAATTTTATTTTATGTAATTTAACTTAGTCAAGATGTTAAACATTACATTACAATATCTCTACCATACCGGCTGCAGAGTTTTTTCTATCCATGTACCCATAATTGTAATAGATGCTCATTTGACCACCCATAGATTCAAATGTTTTCAACCTATGTACCGTGGACCCAAAAGGGCAGAGCCATGATATATCCATAAGGGGAGTGTAAATCTTTTTCATTTTTAGTTTTTAATTGAATGTGATTATAAATGTTGTTAGTTACATTTGGCTTAGGCATAGTCTAACTTCTAAATGAAATAGTTTTCCATACAATTTCAAGAAAAATTGCAGGAAACTTGAATTTTATAGATTAAACAATAACTAAGTTTTTAAAAATCTTTGGGGAGTTTTGGTTAAAATTAACTAGAAAAATGTTTTAAAAATGTCATTTCGTTTATAAGTTAGACTATGCTTTTGGTTTATGTCCATAGGTATATTTTGAAATTTAATTATTACTAATTAAGCTTTCAAAATTTTAATTTAATTATCAATAATTATTAATTTTTAAAAGATTATGGAGAGTTACCATCCACCCAATATTTTAAAATATTTATGGGAGTAGGTGTAGTCTATTTGCACTTAGAAATTCTAGAATTTTCATTCTTTAAAAGATAAAAAATTATGGGTGGTCTAGATTAAATAACTTAAGAATATTCTTCATGCTATACACAATCCACTTCACTCCTTGTGTGGTGTTACAAATTCCAACCATAACAAATTGGCACATAATTATTTTGATGGGTATCCACCTTTATTAGCCACTTAATTTATATTGTTGTACAAGTCTTAGTAGTTATAAGAAATTCAAGTTGAAAGTAGTTCTTGCCACTTTTTTCCTTTTAATTAAATTGATTAATTGAAAAACATCATGTAAAATGCTCTTTCTGGGGATGTGGTATTAAGAAGCCATAATATTGGCCCATGGTATTCTAACAAAGCCCACTTAAAGATTAAGAGTATCCATAATAATGTGAGCATGATGCTTAAATGTATATATATTTAATTCATATATTAATTTTTTAATAATAATAATAATAAAATTAACCCTATAGAAGAGGTTCAATATTGCCCAATGTTTCCCAAGGAGAGAACAGATGTAGACACCTAGAATTTGTAGTGGTAGTAGTTGGAATTGAGCTCCAATGTCACATGTCACGCGAGTATGAGACCAACCCACTTGCATATGGAGCAGTCTACTATTAGACGAAATGGAGCTCTCGTTCGGACACTCTCTCCGGTGATGGGATAGCTTCGTCCAGCACCCTACCGGCATCCGTTTTTCCGACTCGACAGGTGGGCCCCACTCCGCTACATTGATCTCCACTGCTTGCCTCCGCTCCCCTCCGCTATTGATTTAAAATTTAAATTTCTTTCGCACCCAAAAATAACAGGTAAGAAAAAATGATCCCCCCAAATGCTCTCGGGTTCTTGCTTGTTATTGAGTATTCTGAGATCTGATGGTTCTGTGATGGCACAAAGGGAGGATGCAATAGTTAAATGGTTTCAAGAAGGGAATAATATATGCCCAAACATAGGAACTAAGTTCGAGAGTTTTGAACTTGTTCCAAACTCAAAGCTGAAACAGAACATGGAGAAATTTTTTGATTTAAAATGGCATAAAACACTATTGAACAATATTCATCAAATCAACCCACAAGGAAATCCCACTGAACTAGAGGAAGTAGTCAATACAGTTAAGCATTTGTTGGATTTTCATCCCAAATACAAACACTTGCTTATAACAGTGGATGAGATTCAGCCATTGATTTCAATTTTGAAACCACCTGAGCAGCAACTAAAGGAGAAGATTTATAGTATTATTTTAGCATTGCATTTATGGGAGACGAGTATAAGGTAAGGATGTGCTCCAATTTTATGTGTTTCTTTCAGTTTATAACCATTATTTATTAAAATGCATCTCTAAGTTTGAAATGTTTCAAGATAGTTTCATTGTTTGCTCTGTTTTACTCTAAAAAACAAATTATTTAGTTTTACTTGTGTATCAGGCCTTTGAAAAGATGAAATTAGGTTCTTTTTGGGTTTATAGAGTACTATATAGTGCAATTATATGGTCAGTTGTAGTTGTGTACGCTTCAATAAGAGGAAGACATTTTAATATTTTATCATCTCAATATATGTCCCAGTAGATCCTTGCTGGGAAGGTCACAAATTTAGTCCTGAAAAAATGTACACAAATAATGGGAATATTCTCCATTGGCATAAACACATATAAGTTGTTTTCTTCGTTGGTAGATAGGGTAACCACATTGGAAAAAACGTAATGTGTCTTCCAATAAAAGACTAGAGACATGTATTGACTTTCATAATATCATCTCTAGCACAAACATTGGTGCTCTATTTGGTATGGTTAGGCAATCTTTGAATACTGTAAATGATTGGCCTAGAAAGAGTAATGAGTGGAAGCATGCATTCCAGGGCCCAAAATTAAAAGTAAACTTGTTAGGGAAGCAATTATGAGAAAAATATCTAAGGCCATGGGTGATAGAGCTAAATAGAGCCTTCATTAAGAGAGTGGAGGCCAAAGCCTAGAAATAATTTCCTGTAACCAAATTGAGGATAAGGACTTTCTTTTTTAAGAGCCTGTCATATAGAAAGAAGGGCTGGAGAAGAGGACAAACAACATGGGAAATATAGAAGAATTCTATGGAATTGTATTACAGAGAAGAATCATTACAAAAGTTTAAAACTCCTAAGTGCTAGTTGTAAAAAACCAATTGCAGAATTAGATTTTGAGAGATTCTACTAACTAATAAGCTAATTCTTCAGTTTTTAAAATATAGTGAAGAGAAGTTATAGAAAAAGAATACAAGTTCTTCTAAAATCCCATCCATGCAAATTAATTGGATCTTAATCTTCTACAATATAGAGTAATCTTATTTGAGATAATTAGTTCTACATTAACTCTTACATGATAGCCTGCAAATCACTTCTCCCTAAGATAAAAATTTCAAACTCTGGTATGAATGCACAAACTTACTAAAGATATATTATTGGTAGATAAGTATGTGATTTCATGTCATCTAGGCACGTAGTATAATATTAGATTTTTAGTCATTTAAAACTTAAAAGGACACAAATTAATATCATTATAATGTCATCCCTTTATTAACAGAATTAAGGGAAAATGTAATTTCTTATGGTAAGAATAAAAAGTGCATAATTATGCATTGCTTGGTAACCTGATTATGAAGAGAATAAATAACAAGACATGATATTGGTAGCTCTAAATAAGATTATGACCAATTCCCATTCTGATCTTCTATTGGAGTCCTCATTTTTAACTAAGAAAGAATAATTGATGAACCCTCGATTGTTAACAAATGCTAGGCATGGTGGATCTCCATCTAGGTGTTACAGCCTCAAAAATTCAGAAAAGACTCTCTTTGGATATTTTCATATGGCACTTAGAACATAAGGTTAGGGATGAAGTTGGACTTTGGAAAGAATATATACATAATCTAAACGAGAATCCTGCAAAAGGGGCTTGAAAAATTTGAGATTTATCTAATGTAGATATTAAAATTGAGCTTTCTCTTCTTAGAGGTTGGAAAATGCATTGCATACTCGGAATGATTCCACTATTTCCTATATGGGCATAGGATTTTGGTTTCGATTTGTAGAGGCAGGATACCCACCACTTTGTTTCAACTGGATAGAATAGAGGAATGCATATAAATGTTTTCCTGTAGGCATTGAAAAATTATTTTCCAACGCCTACAAGAAATCATTTATATGTATTCCTCTGTTCATAACTTTTAGCAAAATGAAATATGTGATTAGATCACCAGGTAAAGGTATCGTCGCTTGCGCCCTTTATGTTCTCAATCTCTTATTGTTACCTCTATTATTATTAATTATCCGTGAAATTTATCTCAATATCATATTCTTGCACCTAAGAGAAATTGTCCAATAGATTGCATTCTAGGCTTGTTACAACAAATAGATGGTTTCAGTATATTTGAAACTAGTTGTTATCATATTCATTGAGTGAAAAAATTATTGATAGAACAAGAAAACATTCCTCTTGAGCCTTTAGAGTTTGATGTCATGACTCATGAGTTTCAACAGGGATATATATGGATTTATAGTGCGCCCTCAACATTTGCAGTGATATCATGAATATTTAACAATTTACAAGGTACTATTGTACTCTATGAAACTTTTGATCTGGTATCCTTTCTGCTTTCAATTTTTTTCTTGATTATAAAATCATCAATTTATTTATTGGTTTACTATTAACACATTTGTTTAGGGAGAAGAAGAGGAGAGATCATAAATATGGCAAAAATTTCTAGAAAATTATGTGAGTTATGCCCAATTATCTACCTCAGATTCACTAACAACTGAAGAGTTGCAATCATTTGTTCCATCCCTTCACAATGCATATCCTAATGTTGCTACTAAAATTGAATATTTTACTCGTAGTGTGGAGAGAAGTTCTCCTCACAAGCTATGCAAAATACATGATGTGAAGAAGGACAAGGAAAACCATACAAATAAAACATGGTCATAGATAAGACCATCTTAGGCTGCCATAGAACAAAATCTAAGTTTCCGCATCAGGAAGAGGAGAATTTCTTCAGTCATTAACAAGGATGCCAATAGTGGAAGAAAAATTCCATATGTGGGGGAGCCTAGGTTGTTAAAACCTAGCACTCTTGTCTCTGAAAAGGATTGAGAGGAAGAGTTCTATGATGTGGAGTGACCAGATCTAGTCTAGGATGCATTCTCAAATGATAGCACAATGGGTGACTCTACTGCAAATTATGCCAACCCTCATGGCTCATTTGTAGGGTCATGTGCTTGGAAGGAAGAATTGGTGAGCCTTGTTCATGGAGGTGTCCCTATGACTCTTATAAAAGTGGTAAAGTATGGGCACGGAATGAAAATTTAAATTTTATATAAAATGTGGAGGGGAGGGGAGGCGGAGGCAACTGACAGAGAGTGAAGGAGAGGGGAGGGGGTGGTGGATTTAGGCGACACGAGGAGATCGAGGTCCACCAAGAGGTTGACGGTAGTCAGATGATGGCGAGATGGGAGGTCCAGGGGTAGACAGACGTCGGGGGTATGACGAGGACCGAAGCTTTCCCATCGCCCAAAAAGTCTTCCATTTGATCAAATGGAATATAACTCCCTTGAATATTCGTCTAGATTTAAAAGTAATAATTAAAGTTAAAATAAATATATAATTTATTTGATTTTTATAAAAAATTGTAATCATTGGCTATGTGAAATACTAAAAATTTAGTTATGTGGATAAATGTGTCTATTGTGAAATACGGCTTCCATAATTTTCAGTTATCAATAAATTAATAATTATTTGTTGATGGTGAGATTTAACCTCTACATAATAATTTAAAATATTTATGTGGATAGACGCGGTTTATTTCCAAATAGAGCTTCTAGAATTTCCATTCTTTAAAAGATAAAATATTATGGATGATCTAGATTTAAGAATTTAAGAACATTTTTCATGTAAAAAGTCTAAACATTACAAATGGCACATAAGTATTTTGATGGTTAGCTATCTTTATTAGCCATTTGATTTATATGGTTGTGCTTGTCTTAGTGGTAGTCACAAATTAAGTAGTTATGCCCTTTTTTTCCCTTTCAATTAAATTGATTAATTAAAAAACATTATATAAACCCTTCTCATATGAATATGGGTTGTCAATTTTTGGGCATGTGGTATTAAAAAGTGTCCATGGTATCAAGCCAAAGCCTATTTTTTATTAATAACATCCATATTAAAATGAGAATGAATCTTCATGGTTAAATGTATATGTGTTTAATTCATATATTATATCTTTTTATAATTTACCATCATAGATCGATCTTAACTCCATCTCTATTAAGTGCCAAGAGGGATGAAACACCTTTTCACTTTAAGAGGTTTGCATCTATTGGTAGATCTAGAGTTAAGATGCATCTAGACTAGCTTAATTATTAATTATAATTAATTATAATTATAATTATAAATATAATTATTAATTTTATGTTTTTTATTTTATTTTTACCAAGTCAAAAGGTGACATATTACAACATCTATCTCTATCATACTCTGATCAAATGTTTACACAGGAGTTAAGTTTACTTATGAAACTCAAATCTAAAGATTTTATTTAATAAATAGTGAATTGGTTAAGGGGAAATCTTGTATAAAATATAATATTACAATATTACATGTTACCTAATATTTATTGTTTTTATTACATTTTACCTAATATTTATCATCACACGTCACCCTAAATATTAGGTTTTACCAAATATTAAATATTAGGTTTTATCAAATATTAAATATTAGGTTCTACCAAATATTTCCCTACCCCTGCTAATTTTATAGTTGAGTTTGTTTACTTTCAAACTTCAGATATAAAGAAAAGTTACAAAAATAAGTGGACGAGTTGAGGGGAAATATTGGGTAAAATGTAATATTATAATACTATATTTTACCCATTATAACCTCGTAAAAAATGGATCGAGGTAGGAAAAGATATTAGATAAAATGTAAAATATATCTGGGTAAATTCCAAGGGCGAACATATCAATAAAAATGTTTTACCTTTATAGGCTACATGGATTCAATGACATCATTTTCTACAACTAATTATGCATTTAAATATAACATCAAACTAAGATCCATCTAGGCTAGTTTAATTTCCTCCTAAAATAGGTTATATTCCACATAAATATCATGCATCAATACCATGGATTATTAAAACCATGGTTCAATAGCATGGGTCTTTTTTATTTTTTTTATTATATAATTTTTATGAGGCTATTTTTGTATAGGCTCAATAAAGAAATTGTCTATATCCCTCATGTTAAAAAGTAATTTATTTTATTTTTATTTTTAAAAAAATTCATTTATTTTTAAATTTTAATTACTTTATCTCACTATATAAAGATTGAAAATTGAAGTATTTTATTTAGAAGTTGTCTACGAGCCCGTGAAATAGCTCAGAAGGCAGAAAACCCCCGAAATATGGTCAACTAAAACTCAAAAAATTAGGTGCTTGGAGTGTTTAGAATCCATTTTTGATGCTGGAAATGGATTCAACACTATCAAAAACCCTTCCGGCACTCAAAATACTAAAGTTTAACAACTGTAAACAAGATTCTGGGCAAATTTTTGCCGGATTTTCTGAAAATCATTGCCGGATTCTGGGTGAAAACATGGCCTTTTTATACTAGGCATTTTATTTATGCTTAACATTGATTTTTAAAGTAAGGTTATTAATTCTTTTTTTAAAATAACCTTGCACACATCTCTCGCATATACATATATTAGCGCACACACACACACACACACACACACACACACACACACACACACACACACACACACACACATATATATATATATAATTGTTTTTAAATGTAATATTACCTATTTTACTGTTTTTAAATATAATGTTACTTGACAATATCTCTATCATGTACTAGATTGTAGAACTTATCTAGGCACAAAAATAAAATTATAATTTATTTAATTTTTATTAAAAAAATAAAAATAAAATATTTTGGCAATGTGAAGTGAATTAGGAAGTAAGTGTTTTGATGTATATCAATGTTTACCAACCATTCATTTATGAGGATATACATGTCTATTATGAAACATGGGGGACATGCAACATAGTCCCTCGCAAATAATTATGAATATAAAATTGATTAAATGTATGCTAATGATTTGAATATATCTATAAGTGTGAGTTTTTGGATTTTTTTGGTGCTTCAATTGTGAAGAGTTTACCTACCAAGCTTGTGATTTTAATAAATCCCTGCTGAATTCCACACAAACTTCATAGTTGGGGTATAATAATTTTCAGTTATTGTTGAACAAATGTATGTCAAGATTACTTAGCTGCCTACTCTTGTTGTTTGATGGATTGTGTGTGTTTCTTGAGCCTCAATAGTTTACCTTTCATCGTTCGCTCAAGCTTCTCGTTGTCCATGTGCTTGGTCGCGTTGTCCCATGTTTGTTTCAAATTGATCTGCCCCATACAACCTATCTCGGGAAATATCAGTTTTCTAGATTCAAACTCAACACCTTTTCACAGAATTAGGGAGCCCCATCTTGCGGGATGATTCTTGCTGGAATGTGTAAAGTATCTATTGGGGCTAAAGGGAGCTGTAAGGATTCTGGACACCACATATCTCCACAATGGTATGATATTGTCCACTTTGGGCCTAAGCCCTCATGGCTTTGCTTATGGGCTTTACCCCAAAAGGCCTCATACCAATGGAGATATTTGTCCATCCTTATATACCCATGATCCTCCCCACTTCTAGTCAATGTGGGACTTTTGGTCGTATACCCAACAATCCTCCCCTCGAACAAAGGACCATCGAGCCTCCCCTCAAACGATTATCCATCCGTCCACTCTCTACCAACCAGGATTCTCCGCTCCAATGCGTTGGAAGCACACGTCTTACATGGAGCACCACCTGCCTCGAGAGCTTGCTCTATCCTAGGTCAACTCCTCTTCACCGTGTTGGGACCAGGACACGTCCATGAAGAATCCGGAGCATACCGCCTGTCTAACCGAGCTCATCCACGGATCCCATCGTGATATTACCGGGGCCCACCACCTTCGTTCGGCATTCGAGGATTCATCCACTTCGCTAACTTTGGGGCATGGCTCCGATACCACTTGTAAGGATTCTGGACACCACATATCTCCACAATGGTATGATATTGTCCACTTTGGGCCTAAGCCCTCATGGCTTTGCTTCTGGGCTTTACCCCAAAAGGCCTCATACCAATGGAGATATTTGTCCATCCTTATATACCCATGATCCTCCCCACTTCTAGTCAATGTGGGACTTTTGGTCGTGACACGGTTTTGAGTGTCCTTGCTGTATGCACCAATTTGACAGCACTGCAACAAGGCGAGGAAGTCCATGGGTTCATAATTAGAGGTTGCTTAGAGTTCGATGCTATTGTGGGAAGTGCTCTTGTAGTTATGTATGCCAAATGTGGAAATATAGTCAATGCTTAGCAAGTGTTTGACAGAATGTGTCAATGAGAGAGAATATTTGCAGGAGAATTAATTAAATTGATGAGCCATGTATCTGAAAAGAATTCCTAGAGGACTAGCGGTTATAGCAGCTGGTGACTCATGTAATCCGGTAGATGGATTCTTTTTATATGGACATTGATGTCATTCGACAGATTTCCGTACAACTATGATGTCCTGTTTGGAGAGGACATCATGTATGAATGTAGAGAATGGTCATACAAAGACCAACAACAATGAAACAAAAAAAAAATTATTATAATGAAGTTAATTTTATTACATGTAAATGGGCATACTGCTGTAAGACCTGGTATGGCATGCGTACCCCTGGGTAAATCACTGGTAAAGTCTGGGTTAGACCTAGGTGATAGGGGGGATGTCAAGTTAACAATTACTCTAGGTAAAAATTTGAGGGGGGAAGAGCTAGAGTGAGCGGGGTTGTCTCACTTAGCAGGTTTGGCTGGATTTAGTCAAGAAGCCCCAAGTCAAGTTTAAGGGGGGAATTGTTAGGTAAATTTGACTCGGGATAGAGTCAATATTTGACTAGGGTAAACAGTGGTGGTTTTGGGGCACATGGTTTTGTGCATCCATAGTTTTCAGCCCATAGTATTGCATGTAATGGAGCCTATAAAAGGCTGGGAAGACTTCATTGTAAGAGAGGCCTGGAGGTGAGTGGTGAAGGCTCACTTGGCTGGATTGGCCAGGGTTTTGGCCAAGGCTAATGAAATTTCATTAGGATGGGTTTTCCCCGGAGTTTGGGGTTTTTCCCGGTTAAACATTTGTGTTTATGTTAATGATTTGTTGCTGACCTTTTATGTTTATTTCTCTGGGTAAATTGTGTTATGTTTCTGCTGTGTTAAACTCCAACAGGAGCCACAACCAATAATGCAATCGTCATCCTGATCACATGGAAGGAACTCGTTAACATTGGACATCCCAAACAAGTGGTCATTTTTTATTGTCGAATAAGCCTGTAGGTAAATGCATAACGTTCTCTTATCACATCCTCCCAATTGAACATGTTAAAGGGATTTGAACCCACCCACCAGTATTTTCTTATGGGGAGTTGAGATACTGAGTAGATTTCACGATCATGCCATTCTAGTCACAAATTTATGTGTGAACTCATCATGGGACATTTCATGAGATTTATTTTATTACACTAAACTAGGTAGGCATGGTCAATTATGAATCATTATTAATTATTCTAAACGCGCTGTCTACAGGTGTCAAAAATCTTTCTGGATGACATTTTTCTTGCTGGAATATGGTAAAAAAGGTAAAAAAATTAGATTGAAAAAATTAAATTGCTGGAGTGCTTGAATCGTTTCTTTTTATAGTGGACATTAATTCAGCGCCATCAAGAACACCCAAGGCACCCAAAATCCCGAAGTTTCACAACTGCAATCCAGATTTTCAAAAAATTCTACTAATTTTTGTCATAATATCAATGGAATTTCCATTATTTTTGGAACTAATTTGTGATTTTTTTTTTAACAATTGCAAGTCATTCTCGATTTTGAAAATTCATAAAAAGACTGACAATTGATAAAAAAGACACAACGCACTTCCATTTTTCTATGTGTGCAACCAACCACCCTTGTGGTTCACACACCACATTATCTATTATATATATAAAAGACAAAGCGCATTTGCATTTTTCCATGTGTTGAACGGCCCAGCCTTCTTGTTGACAAGCTGTATTGTTTATATAATCCTATAGATACGACAAAATCTTACCTCCAAGACCATGAGAGTAAAATAAATTCAACTACTATTTTTATATTTCAAAATTATGTCTATGCTACAGATTCAAAAATAATGGTTGAAATTAGATGGATGTGTAACATTTTACATCAGTTATATTATAATATATCAAAATCATAGTTTAATGATTTGATCGCCCATCACACCCACTCCCTTAAGTCAAAATTTAATTGATTTAAAAAGAGAATATTTTAGTGCTTAGTCTAAATAGATTACAATTTTGTTATGTTTTGTCATGATTTTGAGAAAATTTGGCACGAATTTTTGAAAATTTAAGTTACAGTTCTCAAGCTTCAGGGTTTTGGATACCACAGGGTTTGTTGATGGTGTTGGATCCACCAAAAAATAATTGATTTAAATAGTCCCACAGTACAAAATCATTGATAATTGTTTTACCATACTCTACTAGAAATTCACCATCCTAGTTCAAAATCAAATGCTTTAAATTATATTTTGAAACTGATTACATAGGATTAAAAGAAAAAACATGATAATATGATTACATATGAATCATGATTATAAGCAACAATGTTATGATTGATATATTTATAGGAAATAGTATGACAATTGGTATTAATAATTTATGTGTGAGTGTTTTTTTGGGTTTATCTCATGGGAAATTGATTTAACCGTTTGCCTTCATATAGAGATAGTGAGATAGAAAAAATGAGTGTGCCTTCTAGAATTAGGTTTAATGGTTAGTTTATTTGTTCAAAAATAAATATTTTAGGAACAACATATTTTACTTTCCCTTCACAACCGATACTCAAATCCTATCGAGGAGTCGCAGAGGGATTCTTTGGCACAACAATGAGCCATAATAGAGAAACACATTGCTTGGATAAAATGAATTGATTCTTCACCATTTTCTTTTAATACATGCTAATTTTATTTTATTTTCAAATTTTTCCTGTTTATTTATGGCTATAGGGTTTTATCTTTTTCTTTCTTTTTTTTTCTCTATTTATTGGTTTTACCTTGTGTGGCTTTCGTATAGGATGGAAGCCTTATAGGGATAACTATTATGAGATATCGTGAACCAGAACAACCCTTTTCTTATGAAGCAGAACAAATACAATATCAGGAAGGTCTAACTAGAATCAACTACTTTGAAGAAGAAAATTATTGTGCTTGGGAGTGCAGTTATATGGATGTAAATGACACTCCAGGAAAAGTGGCCACTCTGCAACCAGGTGGGGACTCATACCTACCATTAGCAAGCTATTCTTTGATCGAAATTTTTTGATAATCCCATTTGAGAAAAAAGTGTATATATTATAATTCCCTTTGTGCCATTATTATATGATAGAAATATATCATATTTCTTATAGCGTTGATTAAGATGAGGTAAAGTGATCTTCCAAATAATAAAAATAATAACTTGCATAACCATAGCCATTTTGACAGACTTGGAAATCATATTTTCTATTCAGAAAAGGATTAGATTGAACAAAATTTTCATGAGTTTAAAGAGATTCTTAGGTGTTGGTAATGAGTGAAAAAAAAAGAATTGAAAGGCCAAAATCTCACCTTCATAAACACGACAATGATTCTGAAGATGAATGTAATTTGGAGATTTTATCAGAACAAGAAAACATTTTTTTTTTGTCAAATCAACTTTTCATTGTTTAAAATATGATTTTCCAATATATGGATTGTGGAGAAATTTAAACAAAATATAAATTTTAAAAAACTCCAAGACGTGTAACAAGTAGTATACACCAACTTGTACATCCTATTTGTCATCGTCGTGGTACACATGTTGAGATATTGAGTCGTAACTAGAATATATGTAGTCTCGAGAAACAAGATGTCATTGTCATTTTCATTCTCTAGGGGAGGGAGAGAATCATTTCAATCCCCCTTCCATAGACTCCATTCTATTTTCCTTATCCCACGTCAATGAAAAAACATGATAAATATGGTGATAATTTAATTATAAATAGAAGGAAATTATAAAAAATAATAAAGGGATTTTTTTTTTTTTAATTTATTGATTAGTAGAAAACATATTTTTTAAATTAAAGTCATATTTATTACTGGTTTTTAATATGTTTCCTTTAATTAAAGCGAAAATCAAAGAAATAGAAAAATTGGTATATAGTTCATTAATATGTGTTAATATATTATTATGAATAAGTTTAAAAGACAGACATAGGCATGTAGTACTTTCTTTAGTTGTTGGACATAGACTCCTTCTGATTGTTTAGCCTCATTTTCTTGCTTCACATAGTCTTAGTGTGACTATAAAAATTAAGAGACAAATTTAATCTAATTATCCTTTCCATGATCTCATTATCCTTAGTATGTTGAGAAGGGATATCTTCCTCAACTCCCTACTCTGATTCTACAAATTCAATGTGTTGCGAGCCTTTGTTTTTCCGAGCATCCCCCTTTTCCTTCTTCAAGTGTTTTTTTACCCGTGGACATGAGTATTGTAGGTGAAATGTTTGAAAACAAGTACACCATATAAATGTTGTTTTTTCATAATCCAAACTTTGGTTCCATTCATATTTTCCATCTTTTAGCCGTATGTTATCTCGTAAGCCTTTGCTAAAATTTATCTCTGTACAAATCCGAGCAAGGGTAAAAAAACCTTGTTGTATCCGATCATTATCTATTTTTTTGTAACTCCCCAAAGTATTCCCTATATCTTACAGGACTTGATGATGCCAAAATGGTTGTGGGTGGTTCGATATCCTCACCCACACTAGCATTGTTGACACCACCATCATTATAGGGTCAAATTTAGGGAACCAATGGGTCATATAGAGTCGAACAAGTCCCTAGAACCAGGGGCCTTACTACATTACTTTTTCAATATATTCCTTTCATGAAAATTATACAATTAAAAAACCTTTACAACATAGGTAACTCTCACAATTGTTTTACCACAAGGTGTAGATCCACTGATGTAAAGCATATGATTTGGGCCAAAACCCATAAAATGGATATATGAGGGTATAATATAATTAAGAACTGAAGAAACATAAGTTTCTTGATGATTTTAGAACTCTAATATTGGCCTTTTCTCCAAATTTTCCAGTCCCAATCTTCCTTTTTCCCACATTTACAGAGCCATCCTATACACATGTGAAAACCCTTGAGCTCACTCGTTCCATTCCCAAACATGTGTTTATATTACATCAGAATCCACAATTTCCCTAGTAGTTACCATCTGCATTGTATGTCCTACGCAAGGCAAGGGAATGAAAACAACACAAAGAAATAAAAACAAAGGGCATTCAAGAGCTAACTTCACATGCCATATGTGGATACAAGATCGACAGGAGTACTAGAGGGGTGGTGTCTAAGGTCGGGTAATAAATGATGGCCACTAGATCATATGGGTCGTCACGTGTGTAACCTTTATACTCCAAAAATATACTTCCTGTTCAAACCCTCATATATTAAGATATTTAAATGCTCATTGATGTAAGAAATTTTTCATTTTTTTTTGTTATTAAGAGGATTCATGGCAATGGGGAGTTTAATATACATCTATTATTCAATTTCATAATCCCTTGGTTTAATCTTGTTCGTTTATTAATTAAATCATCCGTTGTTGAATTAAACTTCCTTAGAACATGATAAAGTTCAATTTTTAGATATAGTTTTCGGAATCTCCACAGTCATCATTTTTCTATCGACGTTTCGAGTCTAAATCAAGACTCATCCTCAGGACCAACCTGCAAAGGAAGAGAGTATATTAGGTGATCTGCTTCTCTTCTTTGGATTTTCATCCTTGTTTTTTCGAGATTACGAATCTCGATCCATGTATCGCTTCCGTACAGGGTAACAATGATAGATTGGAGGTTTCTGTGGTGTAGATTTTAGATATAGATTTTAGAATTCATCATTTTTCTGTCGATTTTTCGAGTCTATATCAAGACTCATCCTCAGAACCAACTTGCAAAGAAGAGAGTAGATTAGGTGATCTTCTTCTCTTCTTTGGATTTTCATCCTTGTATTTTCGAGATTACGAATCTCGATCTATGTATCCCTTCCATACAGGGTAACAATGATAGATTGGAGGATATTGTTGTATGTAAATTTTTGTAAACATTTACATGTGGCCTTAATTAAAAAATAATAAAATGTTAAAATTAATTGCGTGGAGAGGCACTCTTCAAGATGAAATCTTGCAAACCTTTTAGCAGAGCATGACCTGAGGGTGTCACATCCTGTGAGCTTATTAGTAGAGAGTTACCCTGTGGGTGTCAAGGAGAATTAACCCCATTACCTCCCATTAGCGACGTTTTTTGGTGATGACAACTCGACTAATTCAGGTAACCTTCAGGACATAGGTACGGTAAAGATGTTGTAATGTGTTGTAAATATTTTAACTTATTCAGAAAAAATAGAAAATAAAAAATAGAAATAAAAAAATAAAATAAAAGAAAATAATAATAATGATAATTATGAATAAAACATTTTTACATCGATAAATTACATAAACCAAAATCTAAAAATAAAATATTAAAATAAAAATTTTACCCTAACAAAATTAAATTCGTTAAGGAATGGAAAGTCCCCACAAGCATAAAGCAGTTGCAAGGATTTCGCAGGTTAACTGGGTATTATTGCAAATTTTTCAAGGATTATGGGAGAATAGAGGCACCTCTAACAAAATTATTGAATAAAGATGAATTTTCATGGACTCCTGAAGAAACTAAGGCCTTTTAACATTTTAAACAGGCAATGTGCCAAGCACAGATTTTGGCTACGACAGACTTCACAAAAATATTTATTGTGGACTCTAATGCCTCAAGAAATGGAATTGGTGTTGTTTTAATGTAAGAAGGAAGACACATTTATTTTGAAAGGTGTCCAATCAAAGGAAGGTATTTACAGAAAGCTATTTATGAGAAGGAAATGTTGGAAATACTACATGCACTAAAGAAATGACAACCTTACCTAATGGGATGACACTTCAAGGTAAAAAATGATCATGATAGTCCTAAATAATTTTTGGAAAAAATACTATCTTTAGAAGAGCAGAAACAATGTCTCACAAAGATGTTCGGTTATTAATTTCAAATCATCTACAAAAAGTGATGCTAAATGTTGTTGCAGATGCACTCTCAAGAGAGGATGAGCATGTGGATGCATTTCTTTGTGCCATTTCTATTATCCAACCAGATTGGATAACCGAAGCAAGGGAGGAATGGAATAACGACAAAGAAGTGTGGACACACATTCAAAAGTTGCAACAAGATCCCAGTACATCTGATACATTTAGTTGGAAAAATGATTCCTTATCGTACAAAGATCATTTATTTGTAATAATTCCCAACTAAAAAAAAAATATTGTTTTGGAATTGCACACCTCTCCCTCAGGAGGACACATGATTTTTAAAAACTTACCACAGGGTGAAGATTTTTTTTTGGAGATGGACTTAAATCTGATATTCATAAGTTTGTGGCATAATTTTTTCTTTTCCAGAAAAATAAAGTTGAGACAATTAAGACCCTGGGTCTACTACAGCCTTTATCCATTCCAAGTAAACATTGGGAGGATGTTTCAATGGATTTATCATAGGTTTACCTAATTCCAAAGGAAATATTTTCACCATGGTGGTAGTTCATAGACTTGCCAACCCCAAGGGTTAGCTCAATTGGTTGAGTCCTCGATGCTAAGTACTTTTCCGGTTTGGAGGTCACATGATCGAATATCCTTGATGCCCACGGGGTTAGGCCTCACATGTATGGTTGCGAATATATCCCCTCGGTAGTGTCTATCGAGATTTTTAGACCGTGGATGTAACTAGGTTCATTTTTGTGGGCACATGGATTCGTGAACCACTGTGAAAAAGAAAAAAGAAAAAAATTTCATAGACTTACCAAGTATGCACACTTTTGTGCATTATTTCATCCATTTAATGTGAGCACAATTGCTATTGCATTTATGGAAACAATCAAAAGTATACATGGAAACCAAAATATTATTATAAGCGACAAAGATCCCATTTTCACTGGAAATTTTTGGACGGAATTATTTTCTTGTTTGGGTACTCAACTAGCTCATAGCTCATCTTATCATCCTCAATCCGATGGGAAAACTAAGATAGCGAAAAAAATTGGAAGGACATCTTCATTTCTTTGTATCTGATAAAAAAACATAATGGGTCAAGTGGTTACCTCTGGCTGAATAGTGGTATAACACTTTCTTCCACACTACAACAAAAATGACCCCATTTATAGCACATTATGGATATCATACACTGTCCATCACATCATCTTTAAGAGAAAATTCAAAGGTTCAAGTAGTGAAATATTACATCGAGCATCATCAACAAGTTCTCCAAATCTTCAAGGATAACCTCAACTTGGCACATAATCGAATGAAACAATAGGCAAATCAACATCATAATGGGAGGATTTTTTATTTAGGCTACTAGGTATTTTTACGGCTACAACCATACAAAAAATTTCCCTCAAGCAAGCTAAGAAGGATAATAAATAATCTCCAAATTACTATGGTCCTTTCAAGGTGTTGCAAAATATTGGTACTATGGCATCCAAATTGGAGCTTCTTGCATCTTCCTAAGTGCACCCAGTTTTCCATGTTTCGTGGTTAAAGAAGGTTATAGGTAACTTCCAGTTCAAACAATGTTGCCAAAACTTGGTGAGGGAGGAAAAATAATATTGGAACCTAAATAGGTCACAGAAACAAGAACTCGACAGCTACGAAATCAATCTATTTCAGAGTATCTCATCAAGAAGAAGAACTTACCCACTCAAGGTTCCACATGGGAGGATGAGAATTTTATACAGAAGCATCCAGAACTACTCAAGCATTGAGGACAAAACTTTTTTGAAGCAGAGGGGCATGGTAGGTCCCTATATTACTAGCATAGTCCCTTATTATTGTTAGTGTATCCCCCTTATTGTTATTTTTGTACCTGTGTAGTCCCCATATTGTTAGTATTGTGCCCCATAAAAGACCACTATTGTTATTGTTGTGCCCCTACATTATCATTTTTAGGTCAGCTAGGATTATATTGTGACCCCATGGACTCATATATATAGAAAGGAGGTTTTATTATTTGTATCATCCAAGAATTGTTCATTTATGTAATGTAAAGGAGGTTTCCCCCTCGAAGAGGTTGATTTCTAAGTCGTTGATATATATTTTCTTCTATTTTGTGGGTTGGTTTCATAACAAGGAGGATTCTGACAGATGGATCGAGATTTTAGAGAAGGAGGATGGAAAGCCTTCAAATTTCTAGTCCCCTCTCTATTTCTAAATTATCATGGGGATGAGGCTCATTGTCTTGTGATCATGGTAGTGAGTCATTTTTGATAATGAGTAGGCATTGGAGGCGAGATAGATGCGATTGATAGAATGATGCAATAATATTCATGATGATGTGATATGCATGTTTTCTTGCGAAGGCGATGTTATGGCTCGATTATCTACCCAACTAATCACCATCATATGGGGATCCAATTCATGATGTTATTACATAGTTATGAAAGGATTTGGGCATGAACTAAGTCATGAATAGAGTTATATTGATGCTGATATGGATATATCATTTGTGGAAATGGAGTTTGCCACGATGTTGGATGTCGAGGAGGACACCCCTTTTAGAGTGGGGGAGGATGTCAGGACTTCGAGTTGGGAATGCGCAAGGAGTGTAAAAAAATTGAAGTCGTAGAATGGGCGCACCCATGATGTGTGACGGGCACTCATGTTTGATTATAGGCGACTCAGTTCGGTTAAAGGTGTCTAGGGAGGAGGCATTCGGTTAAAGGCGATTCGTGTGGATATGTTTAGTTATGTGTGATCCCACCATTAGTTAAAGGAGCACACACTCATAACATTTTTTTTCTGTGTGATGGATGGGATAACATGTCGTAGCAATCACACTGTGTTGGGAGGGTGCCCGCCTATCGTGTGGAGTGACTAGGCATAGAGGCAACACGTGCGACACGAGTCGGGTGCCCAAGGTAGGCGAGTCACTAGGAAGTGAGATGAATAGGTGAGTCGTGATGGGCTGGATGAGTCGTGATGGGCTACACGAGTCATGATGGGATGCATAAGTCAGGTTGCGATGGAATATTTGTGGGAAACATGGGTGGGCCGACCCACGACCAAAAGATATTGAAGGGTCATGTGTTAAGTGTGTGCATAAGTTGATGAGGTTCACATGGGTGGGTTGACCTATGGTGCAACCAAAGGATACACCAATTCATGAAGAATTCCCATTAGTGGAGGGCATATATATATGGAAGAGGCATTTAGTGGAATGGGGCATCGAATCATCAAACCATAAAACATAACTTAAGATTTGAATGAAGTATAAAGGAGGCCGAGACATACGGGAAGAGGTGTGGAAAAGCTGCAGGACTAAATTATTTTCGAAGGGGAGTGTTGGGGTTTCTACAGATCGGGTGGAGAGTCTAACGCCAAGGGGGAAGGTCACAAGGCAATAGTATACCCGACGGTAGCACAAGACACGACTGTAGCACCATTAGTCCATGCGAAACATAACACAAGGTCATAGCACATAATTTTTTGGCGGATTTACGTTATGGTGGGTAGCTGTTGCATAGTGTAGCACAACAAGACTGAAGATTGAGCGTGCAATAGGTGTCAACATAACATGAGATAGTTAATAGGGTGAAGAGAGAGTTGGGTTGCAACACGACGGGGTGAAACAATAGTGCAAGTTGAGGGATGCATGATGAGATAACAATTCAAGCAGGGCGTGCAGGAGTAGCATGATGACGACGAATTTTGGGTAGAAATGTGAAGGCACTGCATAGTAGTATTTGTGAAGTGCATGACTCGTGTACGAGATTGAATAAAAATTGTGTAGTTTATCTAGAGGTTGCACTAATTCGTGAGTTTCCCCTCCCATTTATGATATGTGTGTACATTTTTGAATGCTATTTATTTTCTTTGAAAATGAAGATTAACTGATGAAAGATAAATGAAATGGTTTTCGTTGCATGATAAAACTTCGTGAAAAATTGGTTAAGTGTTGAGTAGGCATAGTACGTGAACTCAAGTAGTGTTGAAACTAAAAAATTCAGCGGTTCCATCTCCACCTATGTGTTGGTTGGAAGACACCATTAGAGTAGGGGTGTGACAGAGAGGGATGGAGGTATAAGAGAGAATGGGAGAGAGGAAGGAATATATAGAGGAGGGGAGAGATATGGAGCTTGAGGGGGAGAGAGAGGTAGGAAAGAATAAAAACATAAAGAGATAGAGGTGGAGAGAGAGACAAGAAGTGAAAATGGAGATATGGAGAGAAAGTGAGTGAGAGAGGAGAGGAGGGAAGAGAGATAAGAGGAG
Source organism: Pinus albicaulis (assembly GCA_034641835.2). Classification (NCBI taxonomy): domain Eukaryota; kingdom Viridiplantae; phylum Streptophyta; class Pinopsida; order Pinales; family Pinaceae; genus Pinus; species Pinus albicaulis. The sequence continues at coordinate 84,340 of JAXQQM020092806.1, forward strand.
AGGAGAGAGATAGCGAGAGAAAGGGAAGAGTGAGAGAGGGAGACACAAAGATGGAGGGGAGAGAGAGAAGGAGAGAGGGATATAGTGATAGATTTGGAGGGAAGAGAGAGACAGAGAGTGACGGGCAGGGAAAAGACAAAGGAAGGTGGGAGAGAAAGGGAGACAGAGAGTGAGGAATAGAGATGAAGGAAGAGAGAGAGGACTCAATGGAGAGCGAGAAATATTGAGTTGTAGGAGGGGCAAGAGGGAGGGAAGAAGAAATAAATAGAGGGAGAAATTTGGAGAGAGAGAGGGAGTGAAAAGGGAGATATGGAGAGAAAGTGAGGGAGAGAGGAGAGTGGGAGGAAAGAGACAGAGAAAGAGAGAGAGAGGCCCGGGGGGGGGGGAAGAGAAGGGGAAGAGAGAGAGAGAGGGAAAGGGAGAGAAATATAAATATAGACATCCAGAGTGTGTGTGTATGTTTTGGGGGTGAGATAGAGTGACAAAGAATGAGAGATAGAGATAGATAGATATATAGATGTTTGATCCCATGTTGGATAATATAGTTTTCAAATTCACTTGAAGTGTACTCTTTTCCATTCCATTATCAGTGCAAATAGACCCAATATGAGATTGTGAATCATTTTCAATCCATCCATGAAAGTTCTTGATTGTTTGAAAAGCACCAAATTTGTTATTCAATAAATAAACCCAACACATTACCATTTACCATCAATAAATGGCATCATATATTTATTACCATTTGTAGAAGGAACAAGCTTTGGCCCACATAATTCCAAATGAATGAGTTCAAGTTTTCTATGTTCTTTGGAATGAGAATAATATAAAATATTGTTTTCTATGATTTCCTAGAATACAAGCATCACATTGCTTAAGTTTCCTAGGAATTGTAGAGAAATCATTAACACCATTTTTCTTCAACAAGCGAAGGTTGTCAATTCAAGTGTCCAAATCTAGCATGCTATAAAAGACTTGATGGAAATGTACGTTCATCATAGTGATAATTGTATGAAATTTTTTGTACACGAGCATAGGTTCCTTGCAGCTTCAGAATTCTTTCTTCTTCTTTCCCCATCATGACAAGTGAGTGATCTGATGGTTTTCTCACCTCGACCTTGCCATTAAATATTTGAATGGAGTGCCCTTGTTCGCAGATGTGGACCAAAGGCAGCAATTTTTTCCTCATCTTCGGGAGGTATGGAACATCATGTAGAACAAAATCTGGAAAAACAGGAAATTTGAGCATGATGGTGCCAAGCACTCATGGCTTGAGTTTTGACTTATCTGCAAAATATCTTGCTCCATCAACATTTTTAGTGAATTCATCAAAAAAATCTCTCCTAAAATTCATGTGGCAGGTTTCTCCTGAATCAAGCAACCAATCATCTTTCCATGAAGCAAGTGAAGCATTGAAAAATTCTTCAGTTACTCCAATATTGCAATATGCCACTACATAGTGAGAGAATTCAGGGGCTTTACCTTTTCTTTTTTCATTGGTTTTACTTTTTCATTAATTTCTTTCTTCCTCAATTCTGTCCCAAGGAAACTTACATGTGGATGCATCATGTCCACCTCTATTGCATCATATGCAATGAAGATACCACTTTTCTAGTTGGAACTATCTACCCCCCTTCCCTCTAAAATTCCTCCCTCTTCCTCTTCGACTACCTCTTCCTCTAGAAGAATTTCGTGCATGATTATTCTCTCTATGAGAAAGACACACAACTTATGCATAATGCTAAGGAGTTATCTTCTTCCAAAAAACATTCTCTCTCTTAGAAAACTTCTTCTCAAGGGAGTCAAAGGTAATCTCCTTAATATTTCTACTTTCTTGCAATGAATCAAGATAATGTGAATAAGTGGGATATATTTCCTTGATATAATATATTAGAGGGATGTCTGGTGTGTGTTTTTTTTATCATGCATAATGGATCTTACTTATGATGCTAAATAAAGAGGGTCATCATTTTTCAATTCAAGACTGAACAATTTAATCATGAATTGGACAACTTCAAGTTCAGAGTGTGAGTCATATAGTTCCTCTAACTTCTTTAAGGTGTCAAAATAATTTGAGAATGGTGAAATATGGCGACTCAAAGATTCCTTTTATTCATGTTTATAAATATGGAAACATTGTGCCCATTTATGATCACACTTTTCATCCTCCTCTCATTTCCCCTCTTGATATCACCTTTTTTCTCTTTTATTTCTTCTAGTAGCGGCAACATTATCTCATAATCTGATAAATATTGACAAGGATTGTCATTTTCATGTTGGAGTGGATGATGAGTAGCAATGAGGACAAGGATTTGATGAGAAGCGATGAAGAAAATGAAGTCTACCACCACTACGTGGAAGATTTTTCTACCGCTGCAAAAAACATCAACATCAGGTTCATCTCTCAAGAATATTTATTTCCTACACAGAGAGAGGATTTACATAAGGTGATGGATATCCTTGTTGTAAAATAACAACTTGCTCGCCCACTCTTGATTCATTATCACTAGGATTTTGCAACATTAGTTGATGAATTTGTAGAAAGAGGGAATGACTAGTTGTTTTCCCAAACATGTGTTTATATTACACCAGAATAAAAAATTTCCCTAGTAGTTACCATCTGCATTGTATGTCCTATGCAAGGCAAGGGAATGAAAACAACACAAGGAAATAAAAACAAAGGGCATTCGAGAGCTAACTTCACATGCCATATGTGGATTCAAGATCGACATGAGTACTAGAGGGGTTGTGTCTGAGGCCGAGTAATAAATGATGACCACTAGATCATATGGGTCGTCACCTATGTAATATTTATACTCCAAAAATATACTTGCTCTTCAAACCCTCATATATTAAGATTTTTAAATGCTCATTGATGCAAAGAATTTTTCCTTTCTTTTGTTATTAAGAGGATTCATGGAAATGGGGAATTTAATATACAGCTATTATTCAATTTCATAATCCCTTGTTTTAATCTTGTTCCTTTATTAACTAAATCATCCGTTTTTGAATTAAATTTCCTTAGAACATGATAAATTTCAATTTGTTCAAACTATTGAATTTTTAGGAGAACATGAAACATAATGGGAGAGAGGTTGCAATTATGCTATCATTTAGCCTCCCAAACTCGTGAGATTACTATCAATGAATCACCAAATATCATGATATTTTGGATCATATTTTCAATGACTAGCTCTAGAAATTTCGAAAGAGAAAGGAACTCTACTTGGGTTGGTTTCCACCCCAATCCCCAAGAATATTGTATCTTGATTTTTTCATCGGGGTGAAAGATCGCCTCTCCCGCTCTTGCCACCTCTGGTTTTATAATAGTTTTAAAATTAAATCTAAAAGAAAAAAGGTATGGGGGAGTTTGTTGTATGTAAATGTTTGCAAACATTTACATGTGGCCTTAATTAAAAAATAATAAAAGGTTAAAATTAATTGCGTGGAGAGGCACTCTTCGAGATGAAATCTTGCAAAATTTTTAGTGGAGCATAACCTAAGGGCGTCACATCCCATGAGCTTATTAGTAGAGAGCTACCCCGAGGGCATCAAGGAGAATTGACTCCATGACCTCCCATTAGCGAGGTTTTTTAGTGATGACAACTCGACTAATTGAGGTAACCTTCAGGACATAGGTATGGTAAAGATGTTTTAATGTGTTGTAAATATTTTAACTTGGTCAGAATAAAAAAAAAATTTAAAAATTAAAAAAATAAAATAAAAGAAAATAATAATAATGATAATTATGAATAAAACATTTTGACATCGATAAATTACATAAAAAAAAATATAAAAATAAATATAAAAATAAAAAATTGACCCTAACAAAATTAAATCCATTAAGTAATGGAAAGTCCCCACAAGCATAAGCAGTTACAAGGATTTCATAGGTTAACTTGGTATTATTGCAATTTTGTTAAGAATTATGGGAGAATAGAGGCACCTCTAGAAACATTATTGAATAAATATGAATTTTCATGGACTCCTGAAGAAACTAAGGCCTTTGAAAATTTTAAAGAGGCAATGTACCAAGCACCGATCTTAGCTACGACAGACTTCACAAAAATCTTTATTTTGGAATCTAATGCCTCAGGAAATGGAATTGGTGTTGTTTTAATGCAAGAAGGAAAACCCATTTATTTTGAAAGGTTTCCAATCAAAGGAAGGTATTTACAGAAATCTATTTATGAGAAGGAAATGTTGGAAATACTACTTGCACTAAAGAAATGGCAACCTTACCTAATGGGAAGACACTTCAAAGTAAAAACTGATCATGATAGTCTTAAATAATTTTTGGAAAGAAGACTGTCTTCAGAAGAGTAGAAAAAATGTGTCACAAAGATGTTGGGTTATTAATTTCAGATCATCAACAAAAAGGGATGCTAAATGTTGTTGCAAATGCACTGCTAAGAAAGGATGAGGATGTGGAAGCATTATTTTGTGCCATTTCTATTATCTAACCAGATTGGATAATGGAAGAAAGAGAGGAATGGAATAATGACAAAGAAGTGTGGACAGACATTCAAAAGTTGCAACAAGACCAGAGTACATCTGATACATTTAGTTGGAAAAATGATTCCTTATCATACAAAGATCACTTATATATTTGTAATAATTCCCAACTAAAACAAAATATTCTTTTGGAATTGCACACCTCTCCCTTAGTAGGACACTCATGATTTTTAAAAACTTACCACTGGGTGAAGATTTTTTTTTTTGAGATGGCCTTTAATTTGATATTCATAAGTTTGTGGTGGAATTTTTGGTTTTCCAGAAAAATAAAGTTGAGACAATTAAGACCCCGGGTTTTCTACAATCTTTATCCATTCCAAGTAAATGTTGGGAGGATGTTTCAATGGATTTTATCACAACTTTACCTAATTCCAAAGGAAAGAGTGTCACCATGGTGGTAGTTCATAGACTTACCAACCCCAAGTGTTAGCTCAATCGATTGAGTCCCTGATGTTAAGCACTTTTCCAGTTGGGGGGTCACATGATCAAATCTCCTTGATGCCTATGAGGTTAGGCCTCGTATGTATGGATGCCGATAGATCCCCTTGGTAGGGTCTATCGAGATTTTCAGACCATGGATTTAACTGGGTTAATTTGTGCGGGCACATGGATTCATGAACCACTGTGAAAAAGAAAAAAGAAAAAAAGTTCATAGAATTACCAAGTATGCACACTTTTGTGCATTATCTCATCCATTAAAAGTGAGTACAATTGCTACTGCATTTATGGAAACAATTAAAAATATACATGGAAACCCAAATATTATTGTAAGGGACAAAGATCCCATTTTCACTAGAAATTTTTGGACGGAATTATTTTCTTTTTTGTGTACTCAACTAGCTCATAGCTCATCTTATCATCCTCAATCCAATGGGAAAACTAAGATAGTGAAAAAAAATTGGAAGGATATCTTCGTTTCTTTGTATCTGATAAACAAACATAATGGGTCAAGTGGTTACCTCTGGCTGAATGGTGGTATAACATTTCCTTCCACACTGCAGCAAAAATGACCCCATTTATTGCACATTATTGATATCATACATCGTCCATCACATCATATTTAAGAGAAAATTAAAAGGTTCAAGCAGTGGAATATCACATCGAGCATCATCAACAAGTTCTCCAAATATTAAAGGATAACCTCAATTTGGCACATAATCGAATGAAACAACAGGCAGATCAACATCACAATGAGAGGATTTTTGATGTAGGCTACTGGGTATTTTTACGGATACAACCATACAAACAATTTTCCCTCAAGCAAGCTAAGAAGGATAATAAATTATCTCCAAAGTAATATGGTCTTTACAAGCTGTTGCAAAATATTGGTACTATGGCATACAAATTGGAGCTTCCTGCATCTTCCCGTGTGCACCCAGTTTTCTATGTTTCATGCTTAAAGAAGGTTATAGGTAACTTCCAGTTCAAACAATATTACCAAAACTTGGTGATGAAGGAAAAATAATATTGGAACCTAAAATAGTCACATAAACAAGAACTTAACAGCTACGAAATCGATCAATTTCAGAGTATCTTGTCATGCGGAAGGACTTACCCACTAAAAATTCTGCATGGGAGGAAGAGAATTTTATACAGAAGAATCTAGAACTACGTAAGCATTGAGGACAACAATTTTTTGAAGGAGAGGGGCATGGTAGGTCCCTATATTACTCGTGTATTCCCTTATTATTGTTAGTGTATCCCCCTTATTGTTATTGTTGTACTCGAGTAGTCCCCATATTGTTATTATTGTGCCCCATAAAATACCACTATTGTTATTGTTGTTTCCCTACATTATTATTGTTAGTTCAACTAGGATTATATTGTGACCCCATAGAATCTTATATATAGAAAGGAGGTTTTATCATTTGTATCATCCAATAATTATTCATATATGTAATGTAAAGGAGGTTTCCCCCTCGAAGAGGCTGATTTCTAAGTCCTTGATCTATATTTTCTTCTGTTTTGTGGGTTGGTTTTATAACAAGGAGGATTCTGGAAGATGGATCGAGATGTTAGAGAAGGAGGATGGAAAGCCTTCAAATTTCCCATGCCCTCCCTATTTCTAAATTATCTTAGGGATGAGGCTCATTGTCTTGTGATCATGGTAGTGAGTCCTTTTTGATAATGAGCAGGCATTGGAGGCGAGATAGATGTTATTGATAGAATGATGCAATAATATTCATGATGATGTGATATGCATGTGTTCTTGCGGAGGCGATGTTACGACTGGATTATCTACCCAACTAATCACCATCACAGGGGATCCAACACATGATGTTATTGTAGAGTTATGATAGGATTTGGGCATGAAGCAAGTCATGAATAAAGTTATATGGATGCTGACATGGAGATATCATTCCTAGAAATGGAGTTTTCCATGATGTTGGATGTCAAAGAGGACACCCTTTTTAAAGTGGGGGAGGATGTCAGGACTTCGAGTTGGGAATGCCCAAGGAGTGTAGAAAAATTGAAGTTGTAGAACGGGCGCACCCATGATGTGTGACGACACTCGTGTTCAATTATAGGAGACTTAATTCAGTTAAAGGTGTTTGGGGTGGAGGCGTTCGGTTAAAGGTGACTCGGGTGGATATGTTTAGTTATGTGCAATCCCACCATCAGTTAAAGGAGCACACACTCATAACATTTTTTTATGTGTGATGAGTGGGATAACACATCATAGAAATCACAGTATGTTGGGCGGGCTCCCGCTTATTGTGTGGAGTGACTAGGCATAGAGGCAACACGTGCGACATGATTCAGGAGCTCGAGGCAGTCGAGTAACTGGGTAGTGAGATGAGTGGGTGAGTTGTGATGGGGTGGATGAGTCGTGATGTGCTACACGAGTCGTGATGGGATGCACAAGTCAGGTTGCGATGGGAAACTTGTGGGAAACACAGGTGGGATGACCCACTATGAAAATATATTGAAGGGGCATGTGTTAAGTGTGTGCACAAGTCGACGGGGTGCACGTGGGTGGGTTGAAATATGGTGCAACCAAAGGATACACCAATTCGTGAATAATTCCCATCATTGGAGGGCATATATATATGGAAGAGGAATTCAGTGGAAGGAGGCATCGAATCATCAAACCATAAAACATAACTTAAGAGCTGAATGAAGTAAAAAGGAGGCTGAGACATACGGGAAGAGGTGTGGCAAAGCTGCAGGACTAAATTATTTATGAAGGGGAGTGTTGGGGCTTTCACAGATCGAGTGGAGAGTCTAACGCCAAGGGGGAAGGTCACAAGGCAATAGTATACCCGACAGTAGCACGACACACGACTGTAGCACCATTAGTCCATGTGAAACATAACACAAGGTCATTTCACATAATGTTTTGGTGGAGTTACGTTACGGTGGGTCGCGGTTGCGTAGTGTGGCACAACAAGATTGAAGACCGAGCGAGAAACATGTGTCAACATAACACAACATAGTTAGTAGGGTGAAGAGAGAGTTGAGTTGCAACATGACGAGGTTAAAGAATAGTGCAGGTTGAGGGATGCATAATGAGATAACAAGTTAGGCAGGGTGTGTAGGAATTGCATGATGACAATGAAGTTTAGGTAGAAATGTGAAGGCGCTGCATAGTAGTATTTGTGAAGTGCATGACTGGTGCATGAGATTGAACAAAAATTGTGTAGTTTATTTAGAGGCTTCACTGATTCGTGAGTTTCCCCTCCCATTTATGGTATGTGTGTACATTTTTTAATGCTGTTTATTTTCTTTGCATATGAAGACTAAATAATGAAAGATAAATGAAATGGTTTTCGTTGCGTGATAAAACTTGGTGAAAAATTGGTTAAGTGTTGAGTAGGCATAGTATGTGAACTTAAGTAGTGTTGAAACAAAAAACTTTGGCAATGCCACATGCACCTATGTGTTGGTTGGAAGACACCACTAGAGTAGGGGTGTGACAGAGAGGGAGGGAAGTATAAGAGATAATAGGAGAGAGGAAGGAAGATATAGAGGAGGGGAGAGAAATGGAGCTCAAGGGGGAGAGAGAGGTAGGAAAGAATAAAGACATAAAGAGATAGAGGTGGAGAGAGAGAGAGGAAGTGAAAATGGAGATATGGAGAGAAAGTGAGTGAGAGAGGATAGGGAAGAGAGATAAGAGGAGAAGAGAGAGATACCGAGAGAAGGGGAAGAGAGAGAGAGGGAGACACAAATATGGAGGGGAGAGAGAGAAGGAGAGAGGGAGATAGTGATATATTTGGAGGGAAGAGAGAGACAAAGACTGACAGGTAGGGTAGAGAGAAAGGGAGGTGGGAGAGAAAGGGAGAGAGAGTAAGGAATAGAGATGAAGGAAGAGAGAGAGGACTTAATAGAGAGGGAGAAATATTGAGTTGTAGGAGGGGTGAGAGGGAGGGAAGAAGAAATAAATAGAGGGAGAAACTTGGAGAGAGAGAGTGAGTGAAAAGGGAGATACGGAGTGAGAGTGAGGGAGAGAGGAGAGTGGGAGGAAATAGATAGAGAAGGAGAGAGAGGGGGAGGGAGGGGGGGGCGCAGAGAAGGGGAATAGAAAAAGAGAGAGGGAGAGGGAGAGAAATAGAAATATATACATGGAGAGAGAGTGTGTATGTTTTGGGGGTGAGATAGAGTGACAAGGAATGAGAGATAGAGATATATAGATATATATATGTTTGATCCCATGTTGGATAATATAGTTTTCAAATTCACTTGAAGTGTACTCTTTTCCATTATCAGTGAAAATAGCTCCAATATGAGATTGTGAATCATTTTCAATGAATGCATGAAAATTCTTGATTATTTGAAAAGCACCAGATTTCTTGTTCAATGAATAAACCCAACACATTACCATTTACAATCAATAAATATCATAATATATTTATTACCATTTGTAGAAGGAACAAGAATTGGGCCACATAATTCTGAATGAATGAGTTCAAGTTTTCTATGTGCTTTGGAATGAGAATAATTGAAAATATTGTTTTCTATGATTTCCTAGAATACAAGCATCACATTGCTTAAGTTTCCTAGGATTTGTAGATAAATCATTAACACCATTCAACAAGCGAAGGTTGTCAATTCAAGTGTCCAAATCTAGCATGCCATAGAAGACTTGATGGAAATGTACCTTCATCATAGTGAGAACTATATGAAATTTTTTGTGCATGAGCATAGGTTCCTTACAACTTCAGAATTCTTTCTTCTTCTTTCCCCGTCATCACAAGTGAGTGATCTGATGGTTTTCTGACTGCGACCTTGCCATTAAATATATGAATGGAGTGTCCTTATTCACGGATGTGGACCAAATACAACAAGTGTGTCCTCATCTTCGAGAGGTATGGAACATCATGTAGAAGAAAATATGGAAGAACAAGAAATTTGAGCCTGATGGTGCCAAGGCCTCATGGCTTGAGTTTTGACTTATCTGCAAAATATACTGCTCCATAAACTTTGTTAGTGAATTATTCAAACAAATCTATCCTAAAATTCATGTGGCAGGTTTCTCCTAAATCAAGCAACCAATCATCTTTCCATGAAGCAAGTTAAGCATTGAAAAAATATTCATTTACTCCAATGTTGCAATGTCCCACTACATAGTGAGATAATTCAGGTGCTTTACCTTTTCTTTTTTCATTGGTTTTACTTTTTCATTAATTTATTTCTCGCTCAACTCTGCCACAAGGAAAATTACATGTAGATGCATCATGTCCACCTCTATTGCATCATATGCAATGAAGATACCACTTTTCTAGTTGGAACTATCTACCCCCCCTTGCCTCTAAAATTCCTCCCTCTTCCTCTTCAACCACCTCTTCCTCTAAAATAATTTCGTGCATGATTATTATCTGTATGAGAAATACACACAACTTATCCATAAGAATAAGGAGTTATATTCTTCCCAAAAACCTTCTCTCTCTTAGAAAACTTCTTCTCAAGGGAGTCAAATGTAATCTCCTTAATATTTCTACTTTCTTGCAATGAATCAAGATAATGTGAATAAGGGGGATATAGTTCCTTGACATAATATATTAGAGGGATGTCTATTTCAACACCAGTGGTTTTTATACCATGCATAATGGATCTTTATTATGATTCTAAATCAAGAGGGTCATCATTTTTCAATTCAAGACTGAACAATTTAATCATGAATTGGAAAAATTCAAGTTTAGAGTGCAAGTCATATAGTTCCTCTAACTTCTTTAAGGCGTCAAAATAATTTGAGAATGGTGAAATATGGTGACTCACCTATTCATTTATAGATGCTAAAATCAAGGCACATTCCTTTTTGTTCTTATTTTTCCAAATGGAAATCTCCTTATCTGAGTTGGGATTTGCCTCTCCAAAACTCATTAAAAATTAATTGTGTGGAGAGACACTCTTCACGATGACACTTTTCGGTGGAAGGAGGATTGAATAATTGAACCATAAAACCAAAATTAAAAGCTAAATGAAATGCAAAGAAGGCAAAGGAATATGAGTAGAGGTGCGGTGGAGCTGCAGGACTAAAGTATTTCTGAAGGGGAGTTTTGGGGTTTCTGTAGGTCAGGTGAAGAGCCGAATGCCAAGGGGACATGATGCGAGGCAGTATTATACCTAAAGGTAGCTCGACACATGACTGCAACATTGATAGTGTTCGTGGAATACAACACATGGCCATTTCACATAGTGTTCAGGCGAAATTACATTATGGTGGGCCGTGGTGGCGTAGTGCAACACAACAAGAATAGCCTTCCAAGCCATAAAACTAGCCTTCCAAGCCATGATTTTTTTCAAAACTGGAGCTCATTAATCAATATTTTTCTCTAGGTCTTGAAATATATTCTATTTTTTCCTTATTGCATCTTCATTGGCTTCGACCTCTGCTGGTGCTAGTTGAAATCCTGCAAAAAACATGTCTTCATTTATGCCAATTTTTAGTTAATGACTACCATTTCAGTCCTAAGTTAAGTCTGTAGACATTCAATTTTGATCTGCATCAATTCAAGCTTGGAATTGGTCAATAGTTGGAAGGATTTATGATCTTTCTCTTTAGCCTTGTTTTTCTAGTTGAAGGAACTCAATTACCTCTAGAACGCTTTCCATAATCTATTTGATGTTGACTTTTTCAACGTTATGAGAAGAGGAGCCAACATTGTCCTTAGAGAACATGCACAACCTCAACACTTACTGACAGTTGCTGGGCACAACCTCAACACTTACTGACAGTTGTTGGCTCGAATTGTGACTGCTTCTCTAGAACATATCCTTGAGGATGAAATATAAACTTCTCTATCAAATATAATCCTGTAGGGTCCTATTGCAGAGACAGTTTTATCCATCATGAACTTTGATCCCCTTCCTTGTCACAAGTGAATGCAGGCCTAGTCATCCATGTATATTTGACTTTGAGATTCCTTTTGGACTTGTAAATTGATACAAAGGAAGTGAGGGAAGGTGTTTGACATGAGGCGAATTGAATGCAAACTCCTCAAACGATTAAAAATTGGAAGTCCAAAAAACGACAGTGAAAACAAAGGGCATTTGAGAGCTAACTACACATGCCATTTGTGGATGCAATATAAACAGGAGTACTAGAGGGGTGGTGTCCGAGGCTGGGCAATAAATGGCGACCACTAGACGATATGGGTCATCACCTATGTAAACTTTATACTCCAAAATTATAATTTCTCTTCAAACCCTGATATATTAATATTTTTAAATGCTCATTGATGCAAATAAATTTTCCTTTTTTTTGTTACTAGGAGGATTCATGGCAATGGGGAATTTAATATATATATATTATTCAATTTCATAATCTCTTGGTTTAATCTTGTTCCTTTATTAACTAACTCATCCGTTGTTGAATTAAACTTCCTTAGAACATGATAAAGTTCAATTTGTTCAAACTATTGAATTTTTAGGAGAATCTGAAATATAATGGGAGAGAGGTTGCAATTGTGGTATCATTTAGCCTCCCAAACTCATGAGATTACTATCAATGAATCACCAAATGTCATGATATTTTGGATCATCTTTTCAATGACTAGTTGTAAAACTTTCCAAAGAGCAAGGAACTCTACTTGGGTTGGTTTAAACCCCCAATCCCCAAGCATATTGTATCTCAATTTTTTCATTGGGGCAAAAGATCAGCCCTCTCACTCTTGCCACCTCCGATTTTATCAAAAAATTAAAATTAAATCTAGAAGAAAAAAGGTATGGGGGAGAGTGTTGTATGTAAATGTTTGTAAACATTTACACGTGGCCTTAATTCAAAAATAATAAAAGGTTAAAATTATTTGCGTGGAGAGGCACTCTTCAAGATGAAATCTCGGAAACTTATTAGTAGAGCATAACCTGAGGGCATCACATCCCACGAAATTATTAGTAGAGAGTTACCTCTAGGGCATCAAGGAGAATTGACCCAGTGACCTCCCTAATTGAGGTAACCTTAGGGACATAGGTATGGGGCGGAAACGTGAAGCTGGGTTACACTTTTGTGAGAATCGGGGGCAAATGGTATCAAAGCCAGCTCCACTATTGGCATTTCTGCCTGTGGTGTAACTCCCTCTCCTTTGCTCAGTCATTTTTTAATATAGTTTTTGCTGCTCCTATTAAATTGCTATACTGTTATTCTGCATTTTTTTTTTCTCTTAAATTATCCACAGGTCTGACATTTGCAGCTCCTGCAGCTACTGAAAATTTTGCAATTCTGCAGACCCTGAAATTCTGCAAATTGCAGTCCCTGCCACTCTGCAATCCTACAGTCCTGCACACTGCCATTTCAGTTTTTTTTGTAACGGCCTTTTGGCCTCCTCCATTCTCCATCGACTCACCCACTTCCCTCACTCCATTCCCTCAGCTCTCTCCCTACGTTCCTCACACTTCCCTCACTCATTCATACAGCGTTCACCATATATAATATTCGACCCCTGATACAAGTCGATTGTCCTTCATATATCCTCTGCACTGGTTCTTACACCGCCCAGTCCCTCGGCACATCTCCACGCTGCCCACACTTCGGTCTCTTGGCATCGTGGCTCCTGTCCCTCCCATACATCCCCACGCTATACACAGCGCCGTCAACATACATCCCCACCCTGCGCTCTTTACACGCCCTTACTGTCTGCACATACCCCTCTCACATTACAATCGATCTACCCAGCCCCCTACGCCCCCACCCTCGACTCCCTATTCACACAACGCATCGCTGTCCATTGTATATTTAACACAGCATTCCATATATATTAATACGTTTTCCATTTAATACAACGTTCCATATTATATATAACACTGTCTGCACGTTTATATACAACGTTGTGTAACGCTGTCTGCAACGTTTATATATCAACACTGTCATTACGCCCTTTCCAATTTTTAAATACCGCTCTCATATATCCATTACCGCCCTCCCGTATCCTTTTAATACGCTGTTGAATACCGCCATCATATATACCTCCTGCATATGCTTTTCAATACACATATATTGCTGTCTGTCGATACAGTCCGCCCGTCCACTATATGGTAATACGCTGGCTCGACTCCAGTTTCAATACCAACGCTGTCCATATATACCGCCTTTTATCCGTTGTCATACGTTGATTACTCCACGCGTTTTACCATAATACCGCCTCTCCATAACACGCTCTCCATAATACCGCCCCTCCTTTATAATATTACCCATTTTTTAATACGCCCTTCCCATCTTTTAATATCAATCCAGCTTTTAAATTTCGCCCCCTCCCATCCTTCAATACCATTCCGCCCTTTATAATACTGCCACCTCCACCATATTGTCATACAAATTTTTTTTCCAAACAAAACAAAAAATATATATATATATTTTGGTGAAAAATTCAGTTTTTAGCAAAGAGTTTGTGTCTTTTTAAATTCAGTCTTCATATTTTTAGCAATGTTTCTATCCTTTTAAACTGAGTATATTTTCCAGCAAAGAGTGTTTTTGTTTTCTCTCCTTCAAAAGAGATTCTCCAGCAAAGTTTTTTTTTTCCTCCTTCAAAAGAAGATGACAGTCCCTTCATCTTCTAAAGAGGTTGCCTACTTGGCACAGAGAGAAAAGAGACATGCTTCAGGTTCATCCAGGGGAAGAGAAGGCGGAAGACAAAGAAGAAACTTCAGAGAAAAGGGGGGCAGACAATCTAAAGCTCAGCAGCAAACAAATCAAGACAAAGGTAAAACTAATGATGAAGACAAAGGTAAACTAGTTGAATCAGCTCATTCTGTTCTAGCACATTGTAACAATGGAGTAACTGAAAACCTATTTGATGTTTCATTTACTTCATGGAGAGATGATTGGTTGCTAGATTCAGGAGCAACATGTCACATGACATTTAGAAAAGATTTTTTTGAAGAATTCACTGACAAAGTTGATGGAGCAGTATATTTCGTAGATAAATCCAAACTCAAGCCATCAGGGCTTGGCACAGTCAGGCTTAAACTGCCTAGTCTTCCAGATCATATTCTACATGAGGTTCTATACCTCCCTGAGTTGAGGAGAAACTTGTTGTCCTTGGTCCAAATCCGCCAGTAAGGACACTCCATTCACTTGTTTGATGGTAAGGCAGAGATCAGAAAAGCATCAAATCACTCACTTGTCATGGAGGGAATAGAAGAAGGGAGACTCTTGAAGCTGAAAGGTTCATCTGCTCATGCTCAAAACTTTGCATTCAGTTCACATCATGATGAAGGTACATTCCCATCAAGTCTTTTATGGCATGCTAAATTTGGACACTTAAACTATGACAGCCTTCGTTTGTTGAAGAAAAATGGTGTTGATGGACTGCCTACAATTCCTAGAAAACCTAAGGAATGTGATGCTTGTATTCTAGGAAAGAATAGCAAACAACCATTTCATGATTCACACTCCAGAGCACATAGAAAACTTGAACTTGTTCATTCAGATTTATGTGGCCCTATGCCTATTGCTTCTGCAAATGGAAACAAATACATTATGACATTTATTGATGACTACACCAGAATGTGTTGGATTTACTTACTAAAGAATAAGTTTGATGCTTTTCAAACTTTCAAGAATTTTCATGCATGGATTGAAAATGATGCACAAACACATATTGGCTCTCTACGTACTGATAATGGAAAAGAATACACTTCAAACGAATTTGAAAATATCTTCGTCAACATGGAATCAAACATCAAACAACTGTGCCATATAATCCCCAACAGAACGGTGTAGCTGAAAGAATGAACAGAACTATTTTAAATATGGTTCGCTCCATGTTATTTTTCAAAAATGTAAAATTGATGTTTTGGGCTGATGCAGTTCTATGTGCTGTTTACATAAAGAATAGGTGTCCTTCAAGTTCAATTAGAAACAAAACTCCTTTTGAAATGTGGCATGGCGACATTCCTTCGGTAAAGCATTTCAGGGTCTTTGGGTCCACCTGTTATGCCTTGATACCCAAGGGTCAAAGGAACAAACTTGGTGCTAGAAGCAAAACATGTATCTTCTTGGGGTACTCCAATACCTCCAAAGGATATCGTCTCTATGATGAAGCAAATAAGAAATTTGTAATAGCAAGAGATGTCATATTTCTTGAATCTTCCAAGAGTGACAAGGTTGTTGAGCGGCAACTTGATCGCCTGGATAGATTCACACATACAAAGTCTTTCCAAGAATTTGATAATGTGATTCCACATCTTGAAGGGGGGATTCCGATATTGAATCAAACTGTGGAATCATGTCCTGAAGCACTCTCTCCCCCACATGAAGAAACAACCACGGATGACACATTGGATGATGTGATTGACGGAATTGGGAGATTGAATCTTGAATCAATCCCAACTCAGTCAAATGACCAACCTGGGCCATCTCAGAAAGGTCCTCCCAAATGGCTGACAAAGACACTTGAGAATGTTCATCCTGATGAGGTTGGAAAAACAGGAACAAGAAGTTCCACTCAACAAATCGAAGGTGATGTAGATAATTCTGATTCTCCTGTTGATATGGATATTTCTTATAACTGTGAATTGAGTTTTTCTACAGATCATGAACCAACTTCCTTCAAAGAAGCCGCTTCTCATGATGAATGGAAAGAAGCGATGCAGAAGGAGTATGATGCCTTGATAAAGAATGGCACTTGGAAGCTGGTTGATCCGCCTCTGGGAACGAAACCAATTGGCTGTAAGTGGGTCTACAAGAACAAGTACAAAGTAGATGGCTCACTTGACAAGCACAAGGCCAAGCTTGTGGCAAAAGGATTCGCACAAAAAGGAGTCGATTATGAAGAAACTTTTGCTCCCACAGCAAAATGGACCACCATCCAGACTCTCTTTGCCTTAGCAGCTCAGAATGGATGGAAAGTCCATCAGATGGATGTAAAAATAGCCTTCTTGAATGGAGATCTAAAGGAGAAAGTTATATGTCCCAGCCAGAAGGATTTGTGATAAAGGGTCAAGAACACAAAGTTTGCAAACTTGTAAAATCCTTGTATGGCCTCAAGCAAGCACCACGAGCCTGGTATGATAAATTGACCGAGCATCTTCTGAAACTTGATTTCAAACATTTTTATCTTGATGATGCAACTTTGTTTGTTAAGAAAGTTGGAAAAACAATTGTATATCTTGTGGTATATGTAAATGATCTTTTGATAACAGGAAACAATGAGAGCTATATTGCATCCATGAATAAAGAGTTGAAGAAAGGTTTTGAAATGACTGATTTGGGTCATGTTCATTACTATTTGGGTATTGAAGTAATTCAACATCCTAAATTCATATTTCTTTCTCAAAAGAAGTACATTGGATATCTCTTGAACAAATTTGGCATGGATGATTGTAATCCCTTAACCACTCCAATGGAACAAAACTTGAAGCTCACATCTATTGAAGGAAAGGAATTTGAGGATGCAACTAAGTATAGACAGCTTATAGGAAGTCTTATCTATCTGACCACCACCAGACCTGACATTTCATTTGCTGTTGGAATCCTCTCAAGGTTCATGCAAAAACCTTGTGAAGGACATTGGTCTGCTGCGAAAAGAGTGCTAAGGTACTTGAAGGGGACTCAAGACTTTGGACTCAAATATACACAAGTAGGCAACTTCAGCTTGATCGGATACTCTGATTGAGACTTTGATGGCGACAAAGAAACAGGGGTGTCTACTACAGGTTACACCATGAGTCTTGGATCAGGAGTTGTCTCATGGAGATCACGCAAACAGTCAGTTCCAGCAGATTCCACGACCGAGGCAGAATATGTGGCAGCAGCTGAAGCAACAAAGGAAATTGTGTGGCTCCGGAAAATCCTGGAAGATTTGCATATGAAACAAATGTATTCCACTCCACTCATGATCGACAACACTTCTGCAATAAATTTGGCCAAAAACCCAAAGTTCCATGATCGAACAAAGCACATCAATACAAAGTACCATCTAATTCGACATCATGTTCAGGCCAAAACCATCCATCTACATCATTGTTCCACAAATGAGCAAACTGCTGATATCTTCACCAAAGCACTTGGAAGAGAAAATTTTGAAAAGTTC